>JAJJMB010017633.1:1584147-1595611 GCA_023531105.1 Papaver atlanticum | reverse complement strand
AGGAAAGAAAATATCCGAAAATATTTTCTTTCACTGCCGAGAATTTGTGAAGTTATGGAGGAGATTCAATGCATATTTCGGGTATAAATAGAGTCCCTTGGGGTCATATAAGGGGTGTCGAGAGTTTGGGGAGCTGAGGAGAGCCAGAGAAGAAGAAATCCGAGTTTTAAAAAACTCGGTTTCTGCTGCTGATGATGAACATCAAGAACACGAAGAACAAAAGCCTGTAAAGGAAAGTCGTTGCAAACTGTCGCTTAATTGCGACAGTTCCCAACTCCTTTTCAGCGACCGCGGAACAGTGTTTACAGCACTTATCTTTTATCATTCATTTTGTGACGAGTTTTGTGCGTCACAAAATCCTGTTTTTCACTATTTTCTCCATTTTCACCATTGTAAACACTTTTTGAGCAAATAAAAAATGTTTTGAGAGTGTCTATAATATGAGGAGCTAAACCCCAACACTGGGACGACGGAGGAGGCCGAACTGCATACATGGGTAAATTTATTTTATTCTTTTTTATGACTTTTGCACTAATATTAATTGAAATATGATTTGATTTAATTAGTTGTCATTTGATTAGATGGGTCATGCTTAGCTTAGGTGATTTGATGTCCCATGCTTAACATTTATATCTAATATTTTGAGAATCTACCTTGGAAAAAATAGAGTCCATGTTTATATTTCATGAGCTAAAAATTGTTGAGAATAAATAAGTGAACCTTATGTTATGAAGATTGGCTAAATCCTTAGTCCCAGTACCTCTCGCCCATTGTTTAATATTTGTGTATATAATTTTTATTAAATTTAAAAACTCGAATCTTCACAAGTCTCAACGAACCTTTTACTACAACAAACTTCAAAATCACATCAAGTTGTCTTCCATCTCTCCATATTTTCTTCTCTCTTCTGGTACTCTTTTCACATCCTGAACAACATTATCTCCCTTTTTGATAGAAGAGAACCCATGAGTTATTCTTGACCGAACTGGTTTAGGAAGACTGTTTCGCAATTGAACATTTGAGGAACACATCGAACTGACTTTCCTGGTAGGGTACACAGGGTGAGTACTAAAACCAATTGGTTAGACATACGAATGTCAGTTACACCTTTGAGAATTAAATCTAAGGTGTGTTGAAGACGATCAATAGAATTGTCATTCAACATAGATTTTCTCTTTTGTTCGCCATGTCCTTTTGAATCACAAAAGAGACACACTTTCTGATCACCTGAGTGATTAGACAGAACAGTCTTAATACCATCGTTGGGAGATATCTTTCTTCCAAGTGATGTGGATATTCCTTGATTAGAGGAAGATACAGGCACATCTTTACCAACAGGAAGGGATTTTGATTTTGCTTCTGGAACAGAAATTTTTCAATTAACTCAGAAGCAATTGGTATAGTGTACTCCTTGGAACATTCTTGAATAGAGAGTTTTCACAACAGAAGTTCAGTTTCCAAAGTATCCTCGTTGAGATTTCCCTCAAGCTGAGTTCGTGAAGAACAGACTGAGGTGATTTCATCACGAATGACCTTTAGAAGAGAGTCACGCTCATTTACCATACCAACAAGGACATTGACTTTATGTTACAACCGGTTGACATCATCATCCTGGTAACTAACAGGTTTTAGAATCACTGCACTCTCTTTGGCTGCTTCTGTGATACACCGATATTCGGCAGTGGTTGGCCGATTGGAATATAAGTAATGGTTTGTCCTTTCCAAACACCGAGGCCTGATGGGTACACTTGACTGAGTTATGAAGAAGAAAAACTTCTCAGTTAAGCGTGCTCGATCGGGAGTAGTCACAGGATGGGTGACCTCTCGGGAAGCTGTTGCTGGATAACCGCAGTAGTGTCGTTGAAAACCCCACACTGCCGGATAACCGCAGTGGCTAAGTTGGGACAATATCGATGGAGGGACGGGTCATTACAAATGGTATCAGAGCCGACGGCGGGTCACCTGCCGAGGGTGGGAAGGTATGCTGGACGGGGATGGCCCAGGTGCTTCTCATGAGGGGCAGCGAACGTCGGAGATCTGGGCTTGTATATATATTCCGGAGCCGAGGACGGCTCCAATTTAAGGTGGTGGTATTGTGATACCCCGATATTCGGCAGTGGTTGGCCGATTAGAATATAAGTAATGGTTTGTCCTTTCCAAACACCGAGGCCTGATGGGTACACTTGACTGAGTTGTGGAAAAAAAACTTCTCAGTTAAGCGTGCTCGGCCGGGAGTAGTCACAGGATGGGTGACCTCTCGGGAAGCTACTGCTGGATAACCGCAGTAGTGTCGTTAAAAATCCCACACTGCTGGATAACCGCAGTGGGTAAGTGGGAACAATATCGGTGTTAGTTGGGATACAACTAGGGGTCGTTCGCTTGTGCTCAGGTAGGGGAGTATGCTGCGGGATTATGACAGATACTTCTCTCATAGGAGACAAGGAACGCCTACATTCTACCGAGGCCTTTTTACCACAATTGGCTCCAGAGTTGACAGAAAACTCTGCAGTTAAGCGTGCTCAGCGCGGGAGTAATCCAGGTATGGGTGACCATCCGGGAAGTTTCTGCGGGATTACCGCAGCGATGCCCGTTGAAAACTCCACACTGTCGGATAACCACAGTGGCTATGTGGGGACAATATCGGTGGAGGGACGGATCATTACAGCTTCCCTTTCAACTTCAAAGTCGGACTCGTCAGTAAGGTAATCCGGGTAACACTTGTTAATGGAAGTCAGTTTCATAGGAACACTAGGTTCATCTATATTCGAGATCGACAAATCTTTCTCTTTAATAGATTTTATAGAAACAAACTTTATGTTTCTGGTAATGCGTTTATCATAGATAGAATCGTCCATACACAGATCGCTACAAACATAGACTTATAAGGTCTTTAATGTGTTTGCCTGCTCTGATACCAATTGAAAAAGCGGGAGTCTAACAACCACACACAATATTTCGTTTGGCAATCTGAATAGACAAACTCCAATATACTTTCAAGAGAATCAACTAGACAGTTAGACTCAATCTAGAGAAAAGTATATCAAAGATTTTTATCTCTCAATTCAATCTGCAATCATCAAATAGGAATTTGCGAGCTCGATTGAATATAAGAGAAATAACTTGAACGGTACCAAAGGCCAATGTTCAAGGATCAATCAATTTCAATCAACAACCAAATGTTGGATTTCCCAATTGATCGATTCAACGCACAACCTGTGATATTCCAATTATATAACAAAATATAATGCGAAAAAGAAATAACACAGACACCAGAAGTTTTGTTAATGAGGAAAACCGCAAATGCATAAAAAACCCGGGACCTAGTCCATATTGGAACACAGCACTGTATTAAGCCGCTAGAGACACTATCCTACTACCAATTAACTTCAGACTGGACTGTAGTTGAACCCTAATCAATCTCACACTGATTCAAGGTACAGTTACGCTCCTTACGTCTTTGATCCCAGCAGGATACTACGCACTTGATTCCCTTAGCTGATCTCACCCACAACTAAGAGGTTCTACGACCCAAAGTCGAAGACTTGATAAACAAATCTGTCTCACACAGAAAAGTCTATAGGAATAGATAAATCTATTTCCCACAGAAATACCTACGAGTTTTGTTCCGTCTTTTGATAAATCAAGGTGAACAGGAACCAATTGATATACCGGACTTATATTCCCGAAGAACAGCCTAGAAATATCAATCAACTCACAATAATCTTAATCGTATGGTAGCGAAACAAGATATTGTGGAATCACAAACGATGAGACGAAGATGTTTGTGACTACTTTTTATCTTGCCTATCGGAGATTAAATCTCGAGCCAATCTTAAATAAGATAGTACTCAAACACGATAGAAAATGCAAGATAATATCACGCAACTACAAAGAAAATAGTTGGGTCTGGCTTCACAATCCCAATGAAGTCTTTAAGTCGTTAACCTACAGGGTTTCGTGAAAACCCTAAGGTTAAAGGAGAATCGACTCTAGCTTATACAACTAGTATAACACAGGAGGTGTGGGGATTAGTTTTCCCAGTTGCTAGTGTTTTCCTTTATATAGTTTTCAAATCATGGTTTGCAATCTAAGTTACCTTGGTAACAAAGCATTCAATATTCACAGTTAGATGAAAACCTGATTAGATTCAAGCTAATATATTTCAACCGTTAGATCGAACTTAGCTTGTTATACACAAATGAAATGTACCCTCATTTAGGTTTAGTAACCGTACCTAAACGTGTACACCATGTTGGCTCAACCGTAGTTAACCGAGGTTAGCTATATGAACACTCTCATATCAACCTTATTCATCTTAACCATAACTAGTTCAAATGACTCAAATGAAACTAGTTATAGAGTTGTTCAATTGCTATATTCTCATAGAAGTATACAAGAACACAATTGAAGCAAAAACGGTTTGATTCACTTGAATCAATTCATGAACATTATAGCCACGGTTTGCAAAGAATGCATTTCTCAATATATAAATGTATTAGTTCATGAGCCAACCGATTTTAGAACTTTAACCACTCAAGTATGCAAACGGGTACGCATACTTAAGTAGCCGGTCTGAGTTTGGGTTCGCCAGTATGCAAACGGGTACGCATACTTAGTACACTTCCAAGTCCAAGAAGAAATTCCCGGACCTATACCTTACGCAAGTATGCGTACCGGTATGTGTACTTGGTACACGAAATTTCACAACTACAAGTACGCATACGGGTATGCATACTTTAGTTCCGGTCATGGATCACATACATGCAAGAATGCACACTATGTTTATAATCCAATGATGGTTAAGTATTCTAAACTCTTATTTTAATCATTGAAACTTTCTTAGAGGATGACAATAGCCGTTTTCACACACTATTAACATCAAAGCAATTTTCAAGTTATTGAAATAATCATAACGAAACATTCCAAGTCTACACCAAATGATTGTATCACACAAACCATGTAAGATGTTACTCGGCGATTTTCACATGATAATCTTTTGACTTTCGTCAAGAATATAAGATGAACTTGGTTGAAGCGAAAGCTTACCAACACATATTCCGAGAAATATGTAAGCGAGTTAAAATCAGCTCGAAATCTCAAATGTGTATAATCGACAACAATATAGGAATACGTCTTTTGTCTAAATATAGTAGATGGAGTAGAAATAGACTTTCTAAGTGGTAGATGAGTTTTAGTCTTCACATACCTTTTGTTGATGAAGTTCCACAAGCTCGCCTTAGTAGTTCTTCGTCTTAAATTGATGAATGTCGTGAAGTCTAATGCTCAACTACACAATATATACTAGTCCGAGACAATACTATAAGTAGCCTAGAAATCAAGACTTATAGTTTTGATCACTAACATTGACAAACAAGCTTAAGATAGCAACGCTTGCGAGTTCGACCGAGCAGTGCTCTACCAGGTTCATTCTTCACTTACTTTTTGTTGATGAAGTTTAAAAGCTTCAGTTAATCTTCGCCTTCAAACGACAGAACGCAATGATGACTGCCATGATCCTCTGTTTCTCAACTACATTTTTATCCTAGTCCGAGACTTAACTAATTGTAGACTAGAAATAAAGATATAGTTTTTACAATTAAATTTGACAAGCTTGAGATAGAAACACTTGTGAGTTCAACCAAGCAATGCTCTAACAAATAGGAAAACCGAAATTAGGTACTTTAATGCATAACTTGAGAATATTTTCAGTTTTGGAATTTCCTTGTTGTCCAAACAACCTTGTTCTGTAAATACTTGAGTTTGAATTTCTTGCAAACTATCCTAAGAGCTAGGAACACTTCATTCTTTTTGTTCCTGGTGGAGCCGTTTATCCAGAGAGTAAAGTACCGTAATTAGGTGAAATCTCTTACGACCACTAGTTTAAAGACTTATGTGGGATCAAGAAGCTCTACGAGTACCGTTGGTGGGAAACTAGATAATTACATTGTTATTTTAGTTTTCGATTATTGATTTGATTGACTAATGGTTGTCGAAACTTTGATTGCACCTAGTTTGATTATTCTTGAGAGCCTTATCTTCTGACATAATGGTCACTCAAACTAGATCAAAGTATCGACAGGATCTTTAGAACCATATGCGGATCTAAAGACATCTTGTGATAATCCATTGTTAACAGACTCCGTTTTGTGTGTGATTGATCACAAGAGGATTCAAGTTTGTGTTGTGCGGGTTATTAAGAAGACAATGGAAGATTTGAAGACAAAGAAGAGTTTCTTATTAGTTTTTGTATCTTGTGAATATACCTTGATCGACTTTCCTATTTGTTAGAGCCTTGCTCGGTCAAAAATTGATAAGAAAACCTTGATCGGCTGTGATCCAACTAGAATCGTGTTTATCTTTGATAGGCTTGATTGTCTAGTTGTGTAAGATCGGTATCGCTTTATAGTTACTCTTTGATATTTAAAAGATTGTGGTGTATTTGGGTACCCTCGTCTTTTTAGTATCCATGCCAATGTCTGCATCACCTGCACGTACTATCTGAGTATCTAACACTTCATTTGGAGTAGAACTTTTTGGTACGTCTTGCATTATGCAAATTCTCAAACTTCTTCTTTCACTTCCATGACTTCGCTGACTTGATCCACCGTGACTCATACCTTTAACAGTAGGACTCATGCCTTTACTACCACCATGACTTGTACCTGCACCATCATAACCGGGAAATCTTGGACTCATGTCATACATCATGCTTTCTCTCACTTTTTGCAACTCATCAAAGTGGAATCTTTAAAATCCCTGTAGTAGAGCATGATAATCGTTCAACTGGATCTGATACTGCTCCGGTGTAGCATTGACCCCCAGTATGGATATATCCGTTCAAGTGCACTAGAAACAATTGGATGAGTAACAATTTGTCCATATGTGGTGGATAGAATCCGTACATCCTAAGAAAATGGTGGCTTATTCGTTGATGAACCCTCTTGAGTAGGATATGCAAATGTGTCGCTCGTCTCTGGTGGAGGTTGTGAAGGAAGAAATTCATCACAAAGTGGCATCCTACCTAAAGCTGGGAAATCCATATGACCCAAATTTAGCGGTTGCTTAGCAATATTGGGCTTGAAAATAGTGTTAAACCAATACAGGTATTCAGTTCTGTTCATCGTCTCCTGGATCAAATTTTCAGCTTCTTCCCAATGATGACCTTCCTTTATTAATTTCTCCCAGTCGTCTCGAGAAATTTCTTCATTTGGATAAGGGTTGATGGCTATAACTGTTCTTCTATGCAACTGAAGAAGTAGTCTTTTACCGTAATACCAAACACCCTTTTCAGAAATAGAGTTGTATAATACAATCCTTTTAAGGCTTAGCTGTAGCATTCTCTGAGCTTGTTCTTCTTCGAACTCAGGGATTGCTTCATACAGCATGAAGATAAGGTTAAGGCTTGTTCTACAAACTGTTGAATCCTCTGAACAATAGCAGTATATTGACCATCTTCAATCTTTCCTTGCCAATTATCGGAATCGTACTTCAGTATGACCGGAAAAACATTGGTGGAATTGATAAAACAAGGTTCCAAAACACGAAAATATGTATAACACCAATACTGATAATAATAAGATTATTGGTTAGTTAGTTTCCCATGTCAAAATAATAAATAAATAAATAGTGTGAAACATATTGGTTCTTACCTCCAACACTCCCCAACAAGCATTAAAATTATCTTTGACACACGTCGAGAAATTACCGAGGGATATGTAAATCTCTGATAAAATTGGAAACTGTTAGAGCATTGCTTGGTCGAACTCACAAGTTTTGCTATATCAAGCTTGTTGTCAAATTTAGTTGTAAAAACTATTACTTGATTACTGTTCTACAATTAGTTAAGTCTCGGTCTCGGATAGTGGTAGTTGAGAAACAAAACAGTCATCATTTGCGTTTTACCGTTTGAAGACGAAGATCAACCGAAGCTTTTGGAGAACTTCATCAACAAAAGGTAAGTGAAGACTGAACCACCTATTTCTCAATTTATATTCACTTTTCTATCCTTGAGACGTTTGTCGTATAATTAATTAGACTAGCTTGCATAGACAATAATTTCGCGTCGAGAACTAATTATTTAGTTTACGAATTTCTCGAAATATAATGACTAAGCTTAATGAACATTTGTTCATACTTGATCAATTTCGGTGGAGAACAATTTATTGTTTGGAACTAAATCATGATTCAAGTTTATCATTTGAAAATAGCCTGGAACAGTGACATGTGTTATTGATGTTATTCAGGAATGTTTCGAATTGATTTAGAGAAATATAGAACTACTATATTCGGAATACAAGACAGTGATATCAGTCTTACAAACTGAGAAAACTGTTATATGTCTGAAGCCGTATTGCATGTACTTGTACACGTAGCAGAGTAGCTATATATCGACTTTCAGATTTTTTTGTGATACGCATTTTCGTATGCACATCATGGGAAAATCTATTTGTTTCGTGATTCGGATAGGTATGCATATTCTTATGCAAACCATTTTGGAACTGTGGTAAGGGAACCTGGTTAAAGTACTAAAACCGGTATGCAACCCAATACAGTTATATGTTCTAGAACCATTTTAGTACCCAAACCGGTACGCAAACTGAAAGGTTATGTGAACTCCGGAACCTGTAAAAGTCTTAAGTTTGCAAACCGGTACGTGAACTGAAAAAGTTCTGTCAACTCCGGAACTCGGATTTTCTTATAAGTTTGCAAACCAGTCCGCGTACCATGACTCAGCCGATTCACGAACGACTCAAGTATTTGTACTTTGTGCATTTACCAACTATGTCGATTATGATTCAACTGCGATTAAATTATTTCTCTGAGATAATTTGCATTTGATCAATTCTCTATAAATACACTAGACTTATTTGATCACATGATTGTGACTAAAGATCAATGTCTTTGTGTTCATGAAAATGAGTGTTAAGCTTTTAAAGTTCAAATCAACTAGTTTCGGCTAACCATGTTGGACATAGTCTTTATACACGGTTCGGTTATGGTTTACCTAACCAGAGTGTATATCTTGTTTATGTGACTAAGATTCAAAGTTTTCATCTAACGGTGAATATTGTTTGCTTGGTTCCAAAGCTATCTTAGCTTAAACCTAAAACAACCTATTCTTTGAATGTCTATATAAGGGAAACTCTTGGCAACTAGGATCTTTGAATCCTGACACTACTTTTTGGTGTGTCATAGTTGTATCTAGAGTCATCCTCTCCAGAAACCCTTTTAGGGTTTAGCGACTATCAAAGACTTCATTGGGATTCGTGAAGCCACGTCTAATTATCTTTTATCTTGATAACTTGTGTATCCTGATCTTGTTCGATTGTTGATTTATCACTTGAACAAGATAGATAGAAATCACAAAGTTATCTTCGTCTCAAACTTTGTGATTCCACAAGTTTTATACTTGTGAGGTGAATAATAATCTAGGTTGCACTTCGGGTTGCATAAGTTCGGATTTTGAGGATAGCTAGAATTTTGTCAAATTGATATCGATTTCCATCACCTTGATCCTACGTTTGATCTGATCATCTGTGTCGAACGTAAATCAGTAAATCAATTATAGGCTTAATTTGTTGGAGGCAGATTTGGTTTAAAGTCTTCAATTGAGTTGAAGCAACTCTTAGTTGGTGTGACGCCATCTAAGGGAATCAATTGCGCAGAGTCTTGCTGGGATTCAAGAGGCATAAAGAGCGCGACTGTACCTTAATTGGTGGATTTCCTTTTAGGGCTCAACTACATTCCAGACCAAAGTTAATTGGTAGTAGGCTAGTGTCTGTAGCGGCTTAATACAGTTTGGTGTTCAATCTGGACTAGGTCTCGGGGTTTTTCTGCATTTGCGCTTTCCTCGTTAACAAAATTTCTGGTGTCTGTGTTATTTCTTTTTCCGCATTATATTGTGTATCTTTGTAATTGAAATATCGAAGGTTATGCGTTGATCAATCAGAGTAAATACGTCCGACCTAGTTTTGTTGGAAACGACTTGACTGATCTTTGGATATTGGTCTTTGGTACCGTCCAAGAACTCTATTTATAATTAGGTTCACGGATTCAATTCTATAAACGTTCTAATCACATGAGAGATAGAGATATAACTCTAGACACTTTCCTTGATTGAGTTTTTACTCTCGGAGTTGTGCTGAGTTTGTCCATACAGATTGCCTACGAAAAAGTTGGTGATGTATTTTGGTACCCTCAGTGTTTTCAGATACCCCCAGTCATATGTTGGTGCTTTCTCTAAATCTTCTAATGCTTCAAAAAACCAAATTAGCACCACTGAGCTAGCATTTGGAAACAGATATTGGCATATTGTCCACAACACAAATAGACGTTCGAGCTCCTCATAATGCGCAGGGAACAAATATTGATTATTTCCTAACATGTTGTCATTCATTTTCGTAGCATAACGTTGGAAAAAACTTTTCAACTAAGCCACTTTTAATCTGTTTGCTTTTATTTGTCTATAATGCATTATTTTCATCTAGATCATTTGAGTATAAAGGAAGTCTTACTCTCCATCTATTTTCTGATACCCAATTTAGTCTGTTAAATGGAAGTAAGTCTCCTTCACATGGAATTCCCGTTAACATGTACAAATCTAACGGTTAACTCCTATTTAACAACATCTTCATAATTAGAGTTTGTTGAATTTTATAAAACAAAAAACATAATCTAAAAAGTTAATTACAACAATAAACTAACTTACCGCATTCAAAATATTTGAAAAGGAACGTGTTTGTAGTCTTCCACCATCATTCGAATACAACTTGAATTATTTGAGTTCTGTAGTTTCTAGGTTGTATATGATATAAATGTCGCCAAGGATATCTTCAGACTCTCTCTTGAACAACAAGAGGAAGTAACCCAAACACCGTACGAAACTCAGACCATCTACCTCTTAGAAATACTAAATTAACTCGCTTCGGATGGCCAGATATGTGATTAGGGAGCACACCATCACCGGCTAAATGTCTAACATTTTGAAACTCATATTGTTTATCAACAACATAACTTAATCTACTGGCTAGGGTACTAGTAGATCCTTTGAGTTTTTTGTTTCTTTTTATTTTCTCATTCATATTTCTTTCCACTCAAGAAAATTTTGTTAAACTACATAAGAGAAGAGAACAGAAGAAAAGAGAACATAAGAGAATAGATGAGAAGGGAAAGAAATATGTGAAGGGGAAGAAGAGACGATGCGATATTGATAGCGTTAGAAAGTCCATCGTTGGCGATATAATTAATATCGAGCGAAACTCATGATAACGCTGATATTATCTATCTCATTCGCTAGAAATTCTGTCGCTCAGTGGTTTTCCCATAATGACGCAACTCGTTTACCATGCCACCTGGTATGTTAAATAATTTTTTTTAGCCATGCGCATAGAGTGATACTTTCGCACTCCCTTAAAAAAAGAAACCTATTATAGGGGCTTCACATTCCATTAGAGGGGCTTCACTA
>JAJJMB010017633.1:1560782-1584137 GCA_023531105.1 Papaver atlanticum | reverse complement strand
AGAAACCTATTATAGGGGCTTCACATTCCATTAGAGGGGCTTCACTAATAAGACAAAAATGGGTCATAAGTTAGTAATTTCAAAATCCCCTTATCTAAAATATTCTTATAATGACTAAACAACCCTCATTTAATTAGTCTAATTAGCTGATGATTAGATTAGTGAATTTCTTTTATACTTAATGAAAAACTAGATCAGATTCAATGTTAGATTTGGTGGGAAGAAAAATGAGAGGGATTTTTTTTTCGGATTTCTTTTTAAAACCCTAGATTTTAATTTACACAAAGTGAAGAAATAAAAAAATTATAATAATCAAGTATGCATCTAACTTAGCTAAAATTGGTGATAATATGTAAAAAGATCTGAAGTTTTTAGAATTTCAGAGCGATTTACGGTTGGGTTCTTCCTTCATAGCAACCGTAAGACAAATTTACGGTTAGGTAATGAAGAACTCCTAACCGTAACGGATTAAAATCAGGAAAAACCAATCACATAAACCAGTTACGGTTGAGTTTTTGTATTTCAAAGTCAACCGTAAAAAAGTTACCGTTGGGTTTTGGTCTTTTGTGTCCAGCCGTAACTCAAAATTTCAACATTTTTTCTTCTTTCCGACCCGACTTAGAAGGTTAAGTGAGAAAAAAACAAAAAGAAGATTTTTTTTTTCTTCAACTATTCCATTCGGACCATGGACGCACATCTTTTCTTCAAATGGGAACGACTCCTTACAGCTTACAGATTAGAAAAATAAGAGATTTCCTATATTCATGAGGCATCGTCTTCCTCCTTTCGTGATATTTATCTTCCGCTACTCACCATCAAAAAAACAAAAAAAATCTTCTATCACTCGTAAAAATAATAATCTTCTATTACTCGTAACCTTATGCGTTTTGATTGCTTAAGCGTTTTGATTTACGCAAACAAAGATTTGGAGATCTTATTACCTAGCCAACGAGATATATATGGTTCGAGAGGCTCGACTGTCTCAAAGGCAATCGATTAAATTAAGTAAAGTAAATTTGTCCTTATATTATGGCTATTGGATATTTTCTAATCTATGGTCCGTGTAGAGATTTAAGTAGAAATTTTATGTAACATGATCTGCTCACATATCAAGATCTTTTTACGGTTAGTTAAAAAAAGAAATCCAACCGTATCAAAAATTACGGTCGGTGTATTTTAAATCAAACCCAGCCGTAACTAATTTAGAAAAGTTAAAAATATTATTACTCAAGAGTATTTACGGTTAGGTTTTTTAGAGTCGATCCCAACCGTAAAAGTATTTACGGTTAGAAACCTAACCGTAATTGGTTTTCCAAAACCTGATTTCTCTATGTAACGCCTTAATAAATCAAACAATTTCAAACACTAAAACGGGAAAAAATAGATGGGTTTGTTTCGAATCAAACATCACAAAACTATTAGGTGTGGTCGAGGAAATTGAAATTGTGCACCGTTTTCATCTTGGTTTTCTTGATTGGGTTGTTGATTATAAATTTTTCCTTGAGTTGTTGTTGATTACCACCACTATGATTGATTAAGCGGAGATAAAAGAAAAATTGGTTTTCATTTTTATTTTTTTTTTTGGTTAGGTTAGATAGAAGGACAATTTAGACTTTTTAAATGCCTTTAGGACATCCCCTAACAAACTAAATAGACTTTAGGATCATAGGTGAAACCCCTCTATTGAATTGTGAAGCCCCTATAATAGGTTTCTAAAAAAAAAACCACTCACCTCGACCGTAAGACGGAGGAGCAGGAGAGGATTTGTATTTAAAATAAGAGGCTTTAGCCTTTTCACTTCCCCGAAATCAAATCTTCAGATGGATTCCGACACCCTAATTTCATCTTCTGCTACCTCAAATCAATTAGATCATCATCATCCTGCTCCAGAAACCCTAGCTACAGAATCAATTCCAAATCCCGAAACAGCAAATCGAGAAGAAGAGCAACAATTGGTATCTCAAAACGGCGGTGGTAATAGTAGGAATAGCGAGAAAGATGGTTCAGGCGGCGGCGCTGAAGAAGAAGCAAACAGTAGAAAGAAACGTCGGAGTAGATGGGATCCACCGACTGAATCTGAAAACGCTGATTCTGGAACTCGAAAGAGGAAATCTCGATGGGCAGATGATGATGCTAAACCAGTAATTCAACTACCAGATTTCATGAAGGAATTTACAGGTACTATGGATCTTGATCCAGAAGTTCAAGCTCTTAATATACGATTATTAGAAATTAGTAGAATTTTATCATCTGGATTACCATTAGATGACCGTCCTGAAGGTGCTCGTTCACCTTCACCTGAACCTATTTATGACAACATGGGTGTTAGAATTAACACTAGAGAATATCGTAATAGGGAACGATTGACGAAAGAACGGTCTGATATTATCAGTCAGCTTATTAAACGAAACCCTGCGTTTAAGCCTCCAGCTGATTATCGTCCTCCTAAGCTTCAAAAGAAGTTGTATATTCCTATGAAGGAGTATCCAGGGTACAATTTCATTGGTCTTATCATTGGTCCAAGGGGAAACACACAGAAGAGAATGGAAAAGGAGACTGGTGCAAAGATTGTTATTCGTGGTAAGGGTTCCATTAAAGAAGGAAGATTACAGCAGAAACGCGATTTGAAACCGGATCCTGCTGAGAATGAAGATTTACATGTCTTGGTTGAAGCTGAGACTCAGGATGCACTTGAGGCTGCTGCAGGGATGGTGGAAAAGTTGCTGCAGCCAGTCGATGAGGTACTCAATGAGCATAAGAGGCAGCAGTTGAGAGAACTTGCTGCTTTGAATGGAACCATAAGGGATGAAGAGTATTGTAGGTTGTGTGGTGAACCTGGTCATCGTCAGTATGCTTGTCCTGCTCGTACCTCAACTTTTAAGAGTGATGTTCTTTGTAAAATATGTGGGGATGGAGGTCATCCTACCATCGATTGTCCCATGAAGGGCACTACTGGAAAGAAAATGGATGATGAATACCAAAATTTTCTGGCGGAATTGGGTGGTAGTGGTCCTGAATCAATGACCAAGCCAAATTCGGCAGTGGCTCTTCTCGGGGCGGGGTCTAATAGTTCGGGTAGTGTTCCTCCTTGGGCAAGTGGTAACAACTCTGGAGGAGGTGGTATTGGGTCTGTAACGCAACCAGGTTTGATGACAAATGGAGCCAAGACCGGGAAGGATTACGATGATTCAAACTTGTACATTGGGTATTTGCCACCAAATCTTGATGACGATTCGTTAATTCGTTTGTTTCAACCCTTTGGTGATATTGTGATGGCTAAGGTTATCAAGGATCGGGCAACAAATGTAAGCAAAGGTTATGGTTTTGTGAAGTATTCTGATGTTGCACAGGCGAATCAAGCTATAGCTAGTATGAATGGCTACCCTCTAGAGGGGAGAGTGATAGCTGTTAGGGTTGCAGGTAAACCTCCTCCGCCTGCAGTGCCATCTGGACCTCCAGCTCACAAGATGCCTGCTTACCCTGGTCAAGATCAGGCTATTGGAGGATATGCTTCTCAGCAATTCACATCTGGTGGGCCTCTTCCGAATCCACCCCATAGTGGCTACATGGCGGCACCAGTTCCTTGGGGGCCACCTCCTCCTTATGCTCCCTATGCCCCCCCCCCTCCTGGTGCAAATATGTACAATCCTGTGCAAGGTCAGTCTATGCCACCTTATGGTGCACCATATCCTCCAACACACCAAACCACGCCTCCTGGTGCACCGTCTCATAGTACACCTAGCGAAGGACAACAGAGCTTCCCCCCTGGTGTTCAATCCCAAAATACCCAACCTGCACCTTCTAGTATGTATGGAATGCCTCAAAATCCCTCATACCCCCCACCAAATTACCCATCTTATTATGCTGTACCTCCTCCTCCTGTATCACATTCAATGGGTGACCACTCACAAAACATGGCTGCTGTTCCTTGGGCCTCAAATCCACCAGTGCCACCACCTGTTTCATCTGCCGAGCAGACATCTTCTGGTGTTGAGGCTGAGTATGAGAAGTTCATTGGGGATCTGAAATGAAGCGGTTCAGAATATGAGATCGCGTGAGATTATTTGGAGCTGTTGTGAACCTGCTTTCTTACCTATTGCTTGACACAACTTGTTGGAAGTTTCAGACTCGCATCATTAACTTTGTTGTGCTGTTATGAAAAATGCAGAGTCTCGGTGGGCAAAGTTTTACTGCTGCTTCTTCCTAAAGGCCCTATGATGCTGCTAACAGTTTCTTTGCTTTATTACTTTTATGACTATGTGGGACTAATTGCTGATGATTTGGTGTTTTTTTGAGATGGGTTTTTACTCATTTTCTTGGTTAATATTTTATCTTTGATCTTATTGGCTTAATGATAGCTCTGGTTCTGCATTAGCTACTAAATCAGCTGTTAGTGTGGGTACGTGCAGAAAACTCCTTTGGAAGGAAAGAAGAGACTGAAGTAGACAAGATTTTGCTGAACCTTTGGAAGGTAAGGATGCTCTTCATCGTCGAAGGCCCTTCTGAGAATCCATTTCTCAATACGCCCCAGACTCTTATCAGTCTGATAAAAAAACAGCGAACTCAGCTTTTACGTACAGAGATACAAGAAAAGGGAAAATTAGAGATAGTTTAGTTGAGAATGTCTCACCATTTTCCACTCAGGGTCAATATCCATTGCTACATTGATTAATTCTTTGTCCAAAAATGGAACCCGAGCCTCCAAACCCCAAGCAGAAGTTGATTTATTAGCTCTGAGACAATCATACTGATGGAGATCATTAATCTGCAAAATGGAAGAACTAAACTCATGTTGATCTGCCATCTATATGATTTTATGGTATAAAATATTATAATTACAATCATGTATTATTAACATCGCGGGGATAGCTCAGTTGGGAGAGCGTCAGACTGAAGATCTGAAGGTCGCGTGTTCGATCCACGCTCACCGCAAACCTTTTTTATTTCCTTTAATCCTTTCATTTTCGTGTTCAGTTTGATTTTAATGTAGGCTATTTTCTTATGCACAGTTCACCTTTCACATTATTTCCTTCACAGTTTAATTTTATTTCATAATCCTCTCATTTTCGTGTTCAGTTTGATTTTAATGTAGGCTATTTTCTTATGCACAGTTCACCTTTCACATCCGTTAGGTAGATTTAACTAACTTCTTGTTCACATAGATAATGAGATTATAAAACGTTAAAACCTCCAACTTCCCTTGTACTACTTTGAACAAATATGTCTTAACTTCACTCCTACTCAGATCCTATAAGCAACAACTAGTTCATATAAGCTTATAATTCTTAATCTTCACATTGCTCTCTCTCTTCAACCTGTAATGATGAACTCTGCTCGGGCGAAAACTTCTGTCTACACAATAATTACAGTCTTCTTCGTGTTTGCTATCATCGTTTTGGTACTCCGCACAGATGAAAGTACCGGGTCTCTTTTTTCTATTTCAATTCTCAAACTTGACAAGTCTTGGTTAAGTCAAGAATCAAAAACAGGTCACGAGGACATAATTGCGAATGACATCAGTACTTACACTCGTACAGGTAATTCGGTTTTAGCTCCAGATGAAAGCAATAACACAAGTATTGATAATGAAGAAGAATTTATTGTAAGCAACTGTGATATTGCTAAAGGGAAATGGGTTTTCAACAATATGTCTAAGCCTTTGTACTCAGACCACTCTTGCCCGTATCTCGATAAAGAAGTTTCTTGTGTGAAGAACGGACGAACAGATTCTGACTACCGTCACTGGGAGTGGCAACCAGATGATTGCGTTTTGCCAAGGTTCGTTACAAGCTTAAACGACTGTATAATAAAATGCCTGTCCACATTATATTTGAGTCTAAAAAAATTATATTTATTCTGTTGCTTCATTTACAGATTTGATCCCAAGGCTGTTCTTAATAAGCTGAGAGACAAAAGACTCATGTTTGTAGGAGATTCACTACAGAAAAATCAATGGCAGTCTTTTGTTTGTCAGGTTCAATCCGTTATACCGGCAGAACAGAAGTCAATGCAACGCGGGCGTCCTCATTCCATTTTCAAGGCTAAGGTTTACACTATACTTAACTAGTTAGTCTAATGTCTTTGAAATTTCCAGTATAAATGACTAACAATTTCAGTAAATTGTCAGGAATATAATTCGACGATTGAGTTTTATTGGGCGCCATATCTTATTGAGTCAAATACAGACCTCGATATCATTGCGGATCCAAGGAAGAGAATACTGAAAGTAGATTCTGTAACTAAGCATGCGCAGTACTGGATGGGGGTAGATATTCTTGTTTTCAATACATACATTTGGTGGATGAATGGTATAAAGATTAAATCATTGTAAGTTCCAGACTTCTAGTTACTCTTCATTGAGCTTCATACTAGTTTAATTTTCAATAGAATGATTTCTTTCTAAGATTTAATTTTTTGTAATGAAAACAGATGGGGTTCTTTCGCAAATGGGGACGACGGGTATGAAGAGTTGGATGCAGAAGTTGCTTACAGGATTGGTTTGAAGACATGGGCAAATTGGGTTGATTCCACTGTTCATCCAAACAAGACCAGGGTTTTCTTTACAACCATGTCTCCGATACATATGGGGTTTGTTTCATTTCTCAATCATAAGTACATTCAAAGCATATAGTAAAACACAACTAGCAATCTCGGGTAGACGGACCATTGCGTTACTAAGACAGTGAAGTTTCTGCAGAATAATCCATTTGAACTAAACCATGCACTTCTAACCACACTTGCAATTTTAGCACAAATTTTGTCCTCTTTGTCAAATTGCACTTGCAGTTGCATCTGATAATGCAGGATGCCAAATTGCACCTGCAAGTTGCATCTGATAATGCAGGATGTGTACATGCATCCTTTCTCAAGCGGGTTAGTTTGGCATAAGTTCATATGAGTCCGTTAACTTTGAAGCAATGGTCCATGTCCTGGTAAGGTTGCATGGCGCAAGTGCCACATGCGCATGAGTTCATTTTCTTTGTTTTTTGAATGACCTCAAAATACTGATAATAAACTATTGACTGCAGAAGCTACACTCAGCATGAAAAAAGGGGATATCGATGCTACAATGAAACAAGGCCATTTCAGGAGTACTGGGGAAGATACTTGAGTCAACGTGTTACGAACATAGTATCCAGTGTAGTAGACAGAATGAGAATTCCTGTTCAATTTATCAACATAACACAGATGTCTGAACAAAGAATTGACGGTCACGTATCAATTTACACTGAATTTGGCGAAAACGTGATAACAGATGAACAAAAACATCATTCAGACTGCATTCATTGGTGTTTGCCGGGTGTACCTGATATATGGAATCAACTATTGTACACATACTTGTAACCAAAGAAAACATGAAACAGGAACACATTATTTTTTCTGTGTCTCCAACTTAGCTTACTTATAATGGTTCACTTTCTTATTCTTCTTCACCTGAAAAATAGTCCGGGCCGTCTGGGATCAACTCTTCCACATAGAAGGCAGAAGTAGCACTATCCTCAAGTTCATAAAACTCCCATCCATCATTTTTAACGAATGTCACCGGGTCATCTGTAATATTTTTCACTATTGTCTTCCAGTCTAGATCCTGCTTGTTCTCGTAGTACTTAACCACACCCACTAAGTTAAGTTTCCCCTTTAAGCGTTCAACTGATTCAAAAGGAATTGTGATTTCAAACACATTCTCAACCTTGAAGTCCTTAAATATGACAGTCACTGCAATTTCCTTTTGAATTGATCGTTGTAGAAAGCTGATCTAATTTCCAGGGAAGTGATCTCTTTAATGCACTGCCAAGTCTTGCCTGCTTATTCCGGAAGAAATCGTCCTTATACATCTTTTGCGTTGTCAGAGTTGCGAATTTCATTCCAAATGTTGTGTGAAGTGAAATTACCATTACAAGCAATCAGACGCCTGCGGAAGTCTGCAAGTTTGCTGGCATCATAATCACTGGTTCGTTCCGAGGATTCAACCACCTCCATTGCGAAGAGTTTTCAGAAGAGAAATCAGATCAGATCTTTTGTGTGTCTCGCCTCGCCCTCAATATAGGGTTACAGTTGGACCTTTATGTTTTCGGGTTTTCATTTTTTCAGCTCCTCCTTATCTAGTTCAGTCCATATACCTCCTATGCTTAAAACTATCAACCGTTGTTTGTCTAATTGCCGTCTGGTGCTTGGGTTATATCCAGAACCGGACTTTGGTACTCAGTTATTCGGATATTAAAGGTCAATTTAGGTTGCAGAACATATTTTTGGCTCACTTAATATAAATCTTGGGTCACTGACTACTTAGACTTGCACTGGCCAATTTCGGGTCAAAGAGTGCAGACTTTAGATTACAGTTGGGTGAGCTTTTAGCATATAATTCACTAAGCATATAATTTGGTTTATTTGGTCTACATTGTGGTTGCTCGAATATACTATTGCTGCTCTTCGTATTACATTACAGGACCTTTAACGGGTTCACCAGCTTATCGTTGAGCTTTCCCCATCTGCTAGGTGTAGTTTACCTAAGCTATAAAAAAGTGTAGTGCAGTGAGAGTGGCAGTTGGAATGTCAATTTATACCCTTTCCATAAACTTTATAACAGTTGTCTTAACTTTACACTTACTCAAATAACTTCTTCACTAATATAAATCATTTGATTTCAACAACCTTATTTCTTCTTTTAAATTCTCTGCCTCTTTAAGCTATTGCAGTCTTCCTCATTGTTAAATTAACACAATGAAACATGCCCGAGTAAAGATTCCGCTTTTCGTCATTGCTATCGTGTTTCTTGTATTTGCCTTTGTTGGGTTATTTTACAATGACGAGAATTCGAAGTTAGTTTCTCACACTGCATTTTTCAAGCTAAGCAATTCTTGTTCAAGTCAACAAACAAAAACAAGTGATTCGGTAACCTCCGCGAAAAAGAAAACAAGAAGTAAACTTACCGGCAGTGGTTCTTCAAAAGGTACATTACTTATTGGTCATGTTTCATTGTACCTCATAAAATTCGTTTATATTTGTTGCTGTGACTTTAATACTTTTCTAAAGGCTTTCTAAATGGTAATTCAGTTATGGAGGTTGAGGAAATCGACAAAACCAATATTGAGGATGAAGAATTTCTTGAAAACAAGTGTGATATTACTAAAGGGAAATGGGTATTCAACAATTTGTCTCAGCCATTGTACTCGGAATCATGCCCGTATATCGACAAACAAGTTTCCTGTGTAAAGAACGGAAGGATGGATTCTGATTACCTCCACTGGGAATGGCAACCAGATGATTGTGTTTTGCCAAGGTTGATTTCTTTTCCTGTTAACAAATGTACATATCCACCAAATTTATACTTCTACGTGTAAGTCTAAAATGCACATTTGTTCAAACTATGAATTCATTTGCAGGTTTGATCCTGAAGTTGTTCTTGACAAACTGAGAGGGAAGCGTCTCATGTTTGTTGGAGATTCACTACAGAGAAATCAATGGCAATCTTTCGTTTGTCTGGTTCAATCTGTCATACCGCCAGAACAAAAAACCATGCGTCGACATGGTCGTTCTCACACTGTCTTTAAAGCCAAGGTACGGGCTATGCTTTCGCTGGCGCTAAATAAGTGTTATTTTTTTTGTGTGCGCAAATTGATTAATGACTTGACTCTATTTTCAGGAATATAATGCAACAATTGAATTTTACTGGGCGCCATTTCTAATTGAATCTAATTCGGATCTCGATATCATATCAGATCCAAGGAAGAGAATACTGAAAGTAGATTCAGTATCCAAGCATGCACAATACTGGCTAGGAGTAGATATTCTAATTTTCAATACATACATTTGGTGGATGAATGGTATTAAAATCAAGTCACTGTAAGTTCCGGCTCTGAACTTAAACTTTAGTATATTTTGGATCGAAATAAAGCTTCTTCCAAGTGTTATTGATTACAGATGGGGTTCATTTTCAAATGGCGAGGACGGATACGAAGAGTTGGAGGCAGAAGTGGCTTACAGAATTGCCTTAAAGACATGGGCTAATTGGGTTGATTCTACCATTGCTTCCAACAAAACCAGGGTCTTCTTTACTACAATGTCTCCAACACATATGGGGTTTGTTTCATATCTCAACCTGAAAAGCTCCCAAAACTAAAAGTAAAATACATTCATTTTGGGATGTAATATGCTAATGATGAGTTATTGGAAATTGCAGAAGCATAGATCGGCATGAAAAGAAAGGATTTCGATGCTACAACGAAACAAAGCCATTCAACAAGTACTGGGGACGGGATTTGAATCGCCGGGTTATGAACATAGTAGCCAGTGTAGTAGACCGAATGAAAATTCCAGTACAATTTATCAACATCACACAAATGTCAGAGCATAGAATTGACGGACATGCATCTGTTTACACTGAATTTAGTGGAAAAGTTGTAATAGATGAAGAAAAAGCAAAGCCAAGAGGCCACACAGACTGCATACATTGGTGTTTACCGGGAGTGCCGGATACATGGAACCAACTGTTCTTCTCATACTTGTAATCTAGACAAAATAAATATAAAACACCCTTTCGCTAACCTCACTCTCTGAAATTCCGAATGATAGTTATGTACATATGACACTCTAAAACTGCACACTTTTACCTTAGAAATACGTACTTACGGGAAATCTTACTTCTAGGTTTGAATCGCAACACTAGGAACATCCAGTTCGACCATCCTTTGAACGCCATTCATGATCTTAGCTGGGGCTATTGAAACAGGAATAGGACCAGGTAATTTTGGATCATACGCCAAAACATGAACACCTAAGGCAGCTCGGCCAGAGGGGTCGAGATTGTTGGACCAATTAGAGTCCCATTCAATGGCCTTGGCAGTGCTGCAGGCTATGCTTGCACCTCCAGGAACAGTTAACGTTGCTGAGTTCTGAACAAAAAATAAAAAGGGTAACTAAAATTTATAGATGTTCTTATCAAGAGTGTACTTGTTGTTTTCTACCGTTTAACTGGTTTTATTACCTGTGGGAAGAACCTCTCAAAGATCATTCTATAGTAGTAAGCTTCTTTACTTGTGGGCGTATTATGAGGGTAAATGTGAGCTGCCTGAAGCATCATTTTATCCGTCACCTGGAAAGAAAGATGTGCATTTTATAATCCAGAGAAGAGAAATCATGCATAAGTAGATATTAACATACAAGTGCGAACACTACAGAGAGAAGAGTACATTTTCTGCAGCATGTGCTTTAAGCCCATCAATCCAGCTGTAGCCAACACCATCACTAAACTGTTCTTTCTGCCTGTACAGAATGTGCTGCAAAACCGAAAGGGGGTTGTGTCAGAATTTACATTACTGGTAAAGATGAGACAGAAGAAGACAAGATTTTGCCTAACCTTTGGAAGGTATGGACGCTCTTCATCGTCAAAGGCCCTTCTGAGAATCCATTTCTCGATACGCCCCTGACTCTTATCAATCTGGTAAAAAACAGTGAGATCACTTTTAAGTACGGAGAAACAAGAAAAGGGAAATTTAGAGATATTTTAGTTGAGAATGTCTCACCATTTTCCACTCAGGGTCGATATCCATTGCTACATTGATAAATTCTTTGTCCAAAAATGGAACCCGAGCCTCCAAACCCCAAGCAGAAGTTGATTTATTAGCTCTCAAACAATCATACTGATGGAGAGCATTAATCTGCAAAATGGAGGAACAAAAATCATCTTTATTAATTCTGGTTTAGAATACTATAACTACAATCATACATTGATTACCTTACGACATGTTTCACGGTGGAACTCTTCTTTGTTTGGTGCCTTGTGAAAATACAAGTACCCACCAAATATCTCATCAGAACCTTCACCAGAGATCACCATTTTCACTCCTAGTGACTTGATCTTGCGAGACAAAAGAAACATAGGAGTGCTTGCTCTTATCGTAGTCACATCATATGTTTCAACATGGTATATGACGTCTTCACTCGCGTCGATTCCATCCTATTACAATTTCCATGTAATTTATTGAGACAGAGAAATGAAATTCATGGAACCCGAAAGATGGTAATCTAAGTTTGAATACCTGTACTGTAAAATGAAATTCATGGTGAACGGTACCCAGATAGTCTGCAACCTCTCTTGCTGCCTTTAAATCTGGCGAGCCCTGATCAAAATAAGTGAAAATTATACGGTTATTTTTTCACAAACACACAAAACCACATCTGAAATCTTGTCATGAAAATTAGAAGTAACCTCAAGGCCGACGCAGAAGGAATGAAGTTGAGTTCCCCATTGCTTTCCTGCTTTTGTAGCAGTCAAGTGGCGAGCAGTGATGGATGCCACTAACGATGAGTCTAATCCACCGGATAGCAGAACTCCGAAAGGTACATCAGTCATTAGCCTCTTAATGACAGCCTATAAAAATTTGATTACTTCATTAGTTACTTACAAAAGAGCTAGATCTTATTGGGATGCAAGTTGCCGTCAGATACACAAAAATTGTCGATTTCAAGCTCAGTACCAAAGTTCTAAATGCTTCATATTAACAAATTAACTTACATTTTCGAAGGCACATCTGAGAACCAACGGATCATATGGAGCAGAGGGTATAGTTTCTGACATCCACTTTGGGTTGTACCATCTTCGGAAACCACCTTGTTTGCTTGAGTACAAGTGACCAGGAGGAAAGTACTCAAAATGTTCACAATCGTCATTCAGTCCCTTCATTTCTGATGCAATCCATATCGAACCTGATAAATTACAGCCGTGCGCAAATTAATCGATCTGTCCAGAAACAAAAGAAGCTGCAGCTAATTAGGCAGGTAAATCAGAGACTTACCATCTAGTCCCCAACCAATATAAAGGGAGGTGATCCCAATTGCATCTCTTGCAACAATGAAACTGTTGTCACGGGTGTCCAACAATACAAATGAGAACATCCCATCCAACATGTCCACAAAATCTTCTCCATGTTCCTCATACTAGTAAAGCCGAAAATAAAAATTACTGTCATTAAACCAAAAAAAAAACACACCAAATGAAACGTTTCTAGAAATCTGAATGGAAGCCAACCAGATGAGCTATGACGTCGCAGTCACTTCCTGTACGGAAACGGTGATTCGGCAAACCCTTCCTTAACTCTTCATGGTTGTATATCTCTCCATTCACCTGTGTTCTCAACCCATGAACATCCTTATTAGTTCTACTTCTAACAAAATAGAAGCCATACGAAACTAAAATACTAAAAATATGAGAAATTATCTTACAGTTACAACAATGGCTTTGTCTTCGTTATAGAGAGGCTGATCACCCGAAGCTGGATCAACAATTGCAAGACGTTGATGAGACAAAAAGCAGTCTCCATGTTGGTACATCCCACTCCAGTCAGGTCCTCGGTGCTTTAATCTGCACACGCACAATTTTTGCAATCTCCTTTAATTCTACAATGCTTATAGTATGACATAAATGCGGTTAAAATGAATTGTTTAACGCGATAATGACCTTCGTGAAAGCTCCAAGACTCGAACTCTTTTCGCCTGTGAATCATCAGAACAACCCAAAACTGCTAGTATCCCACACATTTTTTCTAGTTTCTCTCAAGATTTTTGAAATGCAAAAACAAAAATTTACAAAGCGCACAAGTTTATGTAGAAGAGCAGACGAAATTGTAAGTGGTGGACGAGGAGAATAGAAGCTGATGAAAAGAAATTTGAATGGATAAAACGAAAATGTAGGCTAAATTTCAGAAAAAAATGGAGGCTAGAACTCAAAATTTGAGTACAATGATTATAAAAAAATTATATCCACAACCACTGCTATTTATAGCCCAGCACCGTATTTCATGATCAAGCAAATCATGAAAAGTGTCATTAGTCATATCTTATGGGGCAACACATATCTATGACACATGGCTATATCTCTATAGTGTAAGAGCCCCATCAACCTGGTACCGCCTTTAGACGACCATACACGTGTCTCTACTTTGACAGTAGCCTTTCGTTCACCCACTTTACTCTTATCGTTAAGAATCACCCACTTCATTTCACCATTATCGAGAAACATACACTATTACCTAACCAGCCTCCAGACCTATGATCTGGGTTGCAAGAGAAGAGGGTAATGTATACTCACTTTTGAATGCGGGTTTTAACAAATGTATGTAGTCTACCGATTCACATTCAAACATGTTTATCCAGTTTGGATAAATACGTAATCAGAATCGCTGACTCAGAAAACCGTGCGCAATTATTGACCTGCATTTCTGTCCTTTGATCATAATACGTGTCACGATAACGATGCCCTATCTTATCGGTATATACTAGTTTACCCCGGAGATCCCATTTACTATTATTCACCCTAGGGAATATAGACATGGGATATAATCCTTAACTTTTAACCGCTGATGGTACTCGGATTCAATAGAAAGGAAATGCTTAGATCATTGATGGTGTATATTCCAAGAGGATCCAGTAGTATCTGCTGCTACTATCTATTATCCAATAGTATTTTTGTCTTTGATGATTAATACTCCTTCCGTCCCATTTTAAATAAAGAACAAAAAGCTAGGAAATTTAAATATTTTAATAATTACTATTAAGGGATATGTGTGGAGAAATTAATCTCTTTTTATTTTCTTAATCCACGTGAAAACACCTAAACATTCGACTAAAGTACTAGGCTAGCAATAGGACCGTGCTAGCCGCTAGGTACCAGCAATTGCCCCATTGATTGCCACCAAAAAGGAAAGTTGGGCAAAAACTGCTGTAAAATTATTGGTCAAATCAGACTCTTTGTAAAAAAAAGGACCGGCAGCCTAAGCTAAAAGATCATGATTTGCAAACAAGTCCCAGAAGTAGAACTACTATAGTGATAGATAGGTACCTCAAAGTTTGAAAGGGGGCGGCACTTGTGAGCATAACTGCCATTCTCCGCTGGAGGCTGAAACTAAAGCTATTTTACATTTTTAAACCAGGTGCCTGACTGGTGGTTATTTTTGCCCCTCATTCTTGTACTACCTCTTTCTGCGTTGCCTTAGAGAGTGTGTTTTTTTTTTGCTTTGCGCAAAAAAAAAAAAAAAAAAAAAAAATCCCACGATTGTGCCAAATAGTAGTGGTATACGTACACAATTGTGCCCCACTAATTGATTGTTGCACAATTTTGAAAGAGAAGGATTTTTTTTTTTTTTTTTTTTTATATATAAACAAGAAACCTTTTCATTAATGGGATTTCAAAGTTACAATGAGTTTAAGATCGAAAATAAGAGAATACAAAGTAACAAGAATATACCGTAAGAGTACAATACCGAGAAATCCGACAAGAGAAAGAGAAGGATTATAGGAGTAAGACAAATACAAGTATGAATAAGATCCGATTAAATCGGAAGAATGATGGTTTTTTCTCGGAATTAAATTCCAACCATTTAGTTTGTTTTTCTTCTTTAAAAAGAAATGCTCCCAAAGTAGGAGTGATTTGCTCAAATCTCTTATAGCTAGTGATGAAGCTTCCGTCATCAAAAAGACCACCTATGGAGATTCCGTCGCCGGATTAGTTGATGATGAAGATTCCGATGAATATTCCGTCGCCGGAGACAACCAAGATGAAGATTTCGTCGTTGGAGAGCATCACTACTGATCCTAAAACCCAACCTAATAACCAAGAATCGCCATTAAAGCGAAGATAAACTTCAAAAGAGTATATAAAACCATCAAAATAGTGTAGATAAGTAGAAAACATAATAAAAACCAAACTAATCTACTAACCAATCTAGAAAGCAAGGAAAATGAAGAAATCTGCTCAAATCTAGTCTAGTTTTGTCGGAGAAGAAGAAGGAGTGAGAGAGATGAGAGAGAGAAATAAAAGGAACTGTTAGGTAAAAGAATGGATACCTTGTTCAAATTTTATTCATATTTGGACACAGGTTTCAGATCATTTCCAAGACGAGTGTTTCTCTTTGTAATTTACTCCCACAAGTAAATGATTTTCGAACCAAAACGTAAAGATGAATGCCGGAATTGTAAACTATGATTACAATTGGAATCCACACGGATTCAAATACTAAAAAGCTTTACTTTTTTCTGCACTCTGAATTCTACTGCTAGCCCCTGTTTCCACGAATTGAAGCTCTCTGACATGTTAACCTGAAACACAAAATGAAAAGGGACTTATAATCCTCTAACGACATGGGCGTAACAGATGCTTGTTTATAGAATGCGTAAAACAACACATGTTCCAAATCATAATCATTGAAACTGCACAGTTCAATGTTAACCAGTCGGGAATAAATGACCCACACCTTAGTTCACTTGTTACGAAGGGTCCCGGATATGGTATTATCGTATTCCACCCTCCAGAGCGGAAACAATGGCAGAAGAAGACACTGCAATCAGCTCAAAATTCCCTACAGAAGCAAAAGTCTTATAAATGTCAGTAAAATGACAAAACGATGTAATGGGAAACATCATTCTTTTCTTTGAGCTGCAAAGAATGTTTAAGATATTGAATGCCAAGTTGCTACATATCAGAGTATGTACATCAGGTCACAATTAACTGTTCCATAAAAAACTCGCCATGAGCTCTGCATCAGTTCACAATAGCATTTAACTGTTCCGGCCAAAATAAACGCTTAAGTTTCATTAAAACCAAACAAAATCACAAGTATGCAATCCTCAAAATGTAACAAAATAAGGAAGAGAGAAATCATCACAAAAAACATAACAAATTGTAAAATCAATGGAGAGAGAGGGAGAGAAACAAACCATCTGAAGGAGACTTTTTCAATGTGAGATATCTTCTCCCACTCTTCCCCAGTCTTAAAGGTGCATCTTTCCTCCAGTAATGGACAGTCGAAGATGTAGAGTCTTTCCAGTGCAGTGAGGCTAAGCATGGTTTTCTTTGAAGGGAGATGCATCAGATTCTTGCAAGAAGAAATCCACAAACTATAAAGTGATGAAAGGTTGCTAAGCCACTCCGGCAAACTCACCAAACCATCAAAATTTTCTATTCTTAATTCTCTTAGATTCTTAAGATGCTGAAGTTGGTGAGGTAGAGATTCGAGCTTCGGCCAACCATGAATCTCTAATTCTGTAAGGGAAAGGAGGTGCTGGATACCCTGGGCTTCTGATAGGAAAACATCTGGCTCTTCTGAAATTCTTGCAATTTTCAAATACCGGAGAACAGTGAGATGTTTCATACCCTCCTCTTGACGAAGAAGATCAATCAGACCACGACAATCCTTAATTACTAAACTTTGAAGTGATGACAGTTTCACCAGCCACTCTGGCAGAGCCACCATCTCACCGCCCATGTTGGATATCACTAAATGTGTTAGCATGCTGAGGTGTTGTAGCTGCTGAGGTAGACATTTGAGACTGGAGCATCCGTCTATCTCTAATCTCCCTAGTCTTTTCAGGGCACATACGGAGTCTTGTTGTTCAATAGAAAAAGGAAAAATATCTGGTTCGTCAGAAAACCAACCAATCTTAAGTTTCCTCAGGTCCTTAATGCATAACAGATCCGTCGACAAAGATATCCATTCTTTAGAGCACTGAACTTTTAGTTTCCAAAGAGATATTGACTTTTCAAATGAATTGTTCGGAGCAACAGAGATGCTATTAAGGCCCTCTTCTTCATTTCTTCGGAAACCTTGAAATCTTCGGCAACCCCAGATCTTGAGAAACTTGAGTTTAGGTTGCACTATATGTAGTGGTAATGACTCCAGCTCTGGAATTCCATTTATGTTGAGAGATTTCAGAAAAGTTAAAGTGTTGTTACCAATTGATTTCAGTATCAAAGCATTACTGAATTTAACCTTCAACCACTGGAGAGCGGGCAATACAAAAGGCAACATTGTCAACTTCTTGCAGAATTTAATGGACAACACCTCAAGGCAGGGAAAAGATGTTGAAAATGATGGCTCCACCCATTCTTTCAGGTTGCGCATCTTATCGAGACTCACAGTTTTCAGGTGAGGAAGTTGCCCAAGCCCTCGCAGTTTCTCACATCCATTGCAGTTTCTAAGATGAATCTCCACCAAATTCGGCAAACACAACAATATGGTGCCGATCATCATCCATGACGGAAGATTCACGCCATTATACCCATCAATCGTTAAATGCTCCAAATTAGAATGAGGCTGGAGCCCTTCCAATGTCACTTCATCATGTTCAGCTTCATCAGTGTCCTCGCCATGAGATCTTGACTGCCAGTGCAATTTCAAATTGTATACATCTTGTTTCCCCTTCAACACTGTTCCTTGGGCCTCTTCTGACTGGACACTTACATTCTCCAAATTGTAAATATGTAGTTCGCCTCTGCATCCTTGAAGAAAGTGTAATCCTCCAAGCACTTCAATACCACCTCCAATTTCGGTGTCTTCAGTCCTCCTTACAACATATTCCTTTAACGTCCGAAGACAAGTCAGTCGTCCAATGCCTCTTGGCGTTTCTTCTCTATGA
This sequence comes from Papaver atlanticum, assembly GCA_023531105.1. NCBI lineage: Eukaryota > Viridiplantae > Streptophyta > Magnoliopsida > Ranunculales > Papaveraceae > Papaver > Papaver atlanticum. Next base: position 1,565,729 of record JAJJMB010017633.1, on the reverse strand, counting down.
CCCTCATAATCGAGATGCTCCAATTTAGTCCATATTTTTATGTCTTTGGGAAGCTCACAATACCATAAATTGACATTCACTAAATTCTGGAGCCCTGAAGAGCAAGACTCGGGCAATACTCTGATCTTCGTACACCTGAGGTCAAGGCATGTTAAATGTTTCAAATTTCCAATGTCTTCGGGTAAACCTTCAAGAAGATGGCAATTACTGAAACTCAGTGTTCTCAAATTGTAGAGCTCGGTGACAGAGATAGGTAATTTTCTGATCTTTGTACCCGTGACATCAAGGCGACTCAGATGTGTCAAAGCTCCTAAATTACTGGGTAGCTCTTCTAGAGGACTAGAGATAATGCATAACGATTCCAAATTGGAACACTTAGTGATAGATTCAGGTAATGCCTTGAGCTTAGTCTCCTTGAGCTCAAGGCATTTAAGAAATTTCAAATGTTCTAAATCTCTCGGCAATGCTTTAAGATAAAAACAATCCCTGAGTACCAACTTTTCCAGATAGCAACACTTAGTGATGGTCTTAGGTATTGTTGTGATTTTTGCATAGGTGAGAACAAGATTCCTGAGACCTTCCAATCCTCCAATGTTTCTAGGCAAATATTCTAGAGCAGAACATTCATAGAGATGTAATGTCTGCAGATTGGAAAGGCTGGTAATAGACTCGGGTATTGATTCAATGCCACCACTCTCAAAGAATTTCAGGTGCCTTAACCTTTTTAAATTTCCAATGTTCCTGGGAAACTTTGTAAGGGCTGGGATATGAAGTACAAGGGTTTGCAGATTGTAAAGTGTACAAATAGACTGAATTTCTAGAGAATCATGACATTCTAGTGATGCTAGGAAAAGGTATCTTAAATGTCTTAAGTTGGTAATGGAAGACAAGTTTTTTATTCTTTTACCATTCAGATATAGGACACGCAAGTTTATATTACTAAAGACACTAAAATCAATTTCCTCACAGTTGTGCGCTTGAAATGTATGAATCATGCGTAACTTCTTTGAATCGAACAAGCGTTCTGCAAAGGCGGATACTTTCATATCAAAAATAAACCCCAGTTTACGAACGTTACATAAATCTCTCATGCTAGTAAAATCTTTTATGTTAGTAACCTTCACTACCGCACATTCATGATTCTCGGTTACACTCTCAGCAAGATCATGTATAAGAGCATGCATCTTGCATGTAGAAATGTTCCCAAACTCATCTGTCTCTACATCCTGAAAAAATGAGTTCCACAACAAACTATTGAAGTACTCATTTCCAACATCTTCCATTGACTTTTCAGGTCTTTCACCCTGAGATGGTTGAGGGATTAATCCTTCTGCCATCCACAATCTAATCAATGTTTCCCTTTCAATTTCCCAATCCTTCGGGAAAATTGAACAAAAAGAGAAACATTGTTTCAAATGAGAAGGCAAATAATCGTAACTATACCTTAGTATTTGTGTAACTCTGCTCTTAACTTCGGGTATGTCCAAAATCTTGTTTTCTCTTATCATCGCCCAATCTCTTTCCTCTTTTCTTAAGTACATGAGACTTCCTAAGGTTTTCGCCACAAGAGGTACACCACCGCATTTCTTTGATATCTCCTTCCCAATTTTCGTCATATTTGAATTGAACTCTAGCGCTCCGCCAGGACCAAAAGCTCTTTGCCTTATAATAGACCAGCACTCATCATTTGATAACTGTTGTAAATTGTACGAAGAAATTTCACCCCGAACAATTGAAGCAACCTGGTCTTTGCGTGTAGTGACTAAAATTTTACTCCCTTTAGCACCAACGTCTATCCAACTTTTAAGTGTCTCCCATTCATGGACATTCTCACTCCACAAATCATCCAGTACCAACAAGTACTTCTTCTTGTTCAACTTTTCATGAACTTGACACACCAACTCATTCACATTCGGCGCGTCACACTTGGTCTTGGTAATAGATTCAAGGATATCTATTAAGATCTTATTCGCATCAAACTCCTCATCTGAAACACAAACCCATATTCTTAGTTCAAAATGCGCCTTAACTACCAGGTCATCATTGTAGATTTGTTGTGCCACTGTCGTCTTACCAATTCCCCCCATACCCACAATGGATAATGTGGAAAGATTCTCATTTGACCACGATGGACTAATCAACAAGTCCATTATCTTTAATTTATCATTTTCCCTTCCAACAATCTCTGAATCATTCACAAAAGAGGGTGTTGGTCGCCTCCGCCGATCACTATTACGACTCTGAGTACTAGTACTACCAATACTAACTGGGTGCAACTTGGACCGAACATTGGCATCATTGACAATTCTATCTAACTCATAATTAATATCTCTAATTTTACGGCCCATCTTGAAACCAAATACAAGTGGATTGAAGGATTTTGAATAAAAATCACGTACCTTATCCCTCTTGCGGTTGATAATTCGTCGACGCATGACCTCATATGAAAAATAATCTACCACGTTTTCAGCATCATAGGCTACATCCTTGAGCCTTCTCAACCATATTCTCACAGCATTATCATCAACTTGTTTCGTCTCAGCATCCTCTATTATCGTCAGTATCATCTCCAAGGTGTTTTGAAGATTTCTCAAGTCATTTTGAAATCCCTTGGCTGAATGCACGTTTTGGGCTATAAAGGGAACGAGACCCTTTAAGATTTCTGTTACACCATTAACGAGAGCCCCTGCTGCTATTTCCATGTATCAAACAAAAATTAGCTTATCTGAAGAAGATTGGAGATTTGAAAGATGTTAATTATGGAAGGTCATCACTAACAGCAAAACTAGTCCACAATTTGTGAATACATGCCATTGACTATGAAGGCGGCTATGACAAAAATTAGTTGTGTTTCTTTAATGACAGGTCACTCTCTAGTCTACTAAAGTAATGACCTTCAATTATTGTTTCAGTCTTTATGAATACTGATTTTATACACCTATCATTTCTTACCTTCCACCACCCACTAACAGGTAACCTACTCATCTCTCCCTATCAACTACAGTATATGGAATCTCAACCTTCACAGTTTAAACCCGGATTTACTTCCTGCTATCTAAAAAGCACAATGGTTGCACTTAGACTAACCTACCGGAATATCAATGTTCTTGTGTCTGTGTCGGGATATCCACGTCCATATGTAGTTGTTTCCATGTTTTCAACATGCAATTCTACTTCACTAAGTGAATATTTGATCTAAAATTTTACAGGCTTTGATAAGAACCAGTGTTAAGTATGAAACCTAATTACAGCAATGGGACGCATTCTAGGCTTTGATAGAAATTCAGTCATTTCGTGCCATTCGTTAATTTGTATAAGATGTTTCAACTTTTAACAATTCCTAATTTTCCCTAGCTAGGTGCTCATAATCTATCAGATGTTTCACACTATCCAAATTGGGGAGGTTACGACAAGATTTTGTGGTATCCAGAACTTCAATGTTCTTACCATACAACTCTGCTCCGGTATCTTCCAGTAACGATTCCGAATAACCAAAAATTTAGAAATCCAATTTTAAGATTCTACAACATTTTTCTATCTTTCTAAATCAATCGAAAATATTTCATTGAACGAGGAAAGATCAGTACCAATTAAATAAGAGACAAGACTCGTACCTGAATTTTGTGTTTCAGGTGCAGGTGACCGATTGGAATTCTGACCGGAAACAATTGACTCCACTTATCCAATTAAATAACAAAATCCAAAACGAGATGCATACTACTTGAACGAGTGATGACTGATGAGTCTTGACTAATCTCAAGCATAGGTGGCAGTATTCCGATTATATTCCCGTCAGCTTCAGGAGTCAGTTTATGATTGTAAAATAGTTTGAAATTCATAAAGTGAGATGATTTTATTCTTATCTTGTTGGCAAGCTTTTGAAAAAAATCTATACAATGAGTACAAACAACAATATCAAATTTAGAGATTTTCAAAAATTTATCAATTTTTGAAAATTGAGAAATTTGTTGTTTAGTCCACAAAACTCGACCCGAGTTTATCTGTAGTCCAGCGGCAAAAAAGAAATAACCAGAGGTCCAAAAAGGTTTAGAAAACAAAAATTTACCTTCTTGCCCATCACAAAAACGTGTGATTCACAAAACCAGGTCCTCCGCGTCTCCAAAAGCTTTTGTTCTTCTTCTACATCGTCTTTCTTCTCCGTTAACTCTCTCTGTAACCTGAAACACGAACCTCCATTAACATTTCTCTTTAAAAGATTAACCTAGATTTTAAGTTTATGGTCGATTTTATTCTATTAATAATGAAGATAATGATTTACCTCCATCGATTTTCATAATCGAAGATAAGACGATTTTCCCATTTTCTTACTGCGAAAAATCGTGTGGATCTCAGATACTCTTGAAGAAACTAATGTTGATGAAGAAGATTTTATTGATGCTGATGATGATATGGGTTTATATATAATTAAGGTATGTATTAAGTTTTTCAATTTCAATTTTACATCAAAACTAGGGTTTTTTCAGTTTCAAGTTTTTCTTGAAGAAATTGATGTTAATCCCAAATTAATGTTTTCAATCTCCTATTAATTTCAATTCGTTGATGCAATACATATCAATATATACTGTATAGTGAGATGTACAGTTTATATATGAATACCAAAATAAAATAAAATGCAATCTTTATTTACATAGTACATATCAGTATGTACTGTCAGATGCTTAGATTACATATGTACTAGGTACATATCAATACGTATATGTTTATACTTCACTATTTTGTTGATAGCAATTTTTTATTTTGTTGACTCAATACATATCAATATTTATTTAAGTTAAGCGCCAATACATATTTGGTTGTACCAGTTTTGACAGTGTAAACTGCCATTAGATTTGTTGTTATTGGAAACATTGAAAGTACATATCATGCTTGAATAAAAAGAAAAGATATAAACCAGTATATATCGACATGTACTATTATGGAACAATA
>JAJJMB010017633.1:1483294-1560772 GCA_023531105.1 Papaver atlanticum | reverse complement strand
TAATGGTAGCAATATGTTTGATACTACATAGCAATATGTTTGATACTTCAATCAAATACTTACACTTCTAATGCACCAACAACAAAAACCAAAAAAAAAGAGAGGAAGCAGCAGCTACTCCTTCACCAACAACAAAGGGGAGGAAAGCATTGTCCGGAAAGCTGTTACTCCTTCACCAAAAGCAAGAAGGACGAGAAAAGCTGATACTCCTTCACCAAAAGCAAAGGGAAAGAAAGAAAATGTACCCCTGAAAGAAGGTACATTTCTTAGCTATTGTTCTCTATTTTATGATTAAAAAGCATCACTACATGTCCAAAATAAATGTAGTGCTGGATATGATGTATGTATGTGATGTTTTACATATGTACAATTGCTTTCTTCCCATTTGCTATGTAATGTAGGATATGTATTGATATGTAAAACTACATATTTATACTCATAGTGGTATTTATGTTGGTAATATCTAATAACGAGAGGGCGCTGCCCCCTCGACCCCCGTAAATGGTGAATCCATATCAATATGTAGTGATATGTCCAAAAAAAAATATGTAGTGTTGGATATGTGGTATGTGATGTTTTACATATTGATATTTTTAGCTTGAGTAATTACTTACATGCCAATATGTAATGTTTGTACTTACATTCGCTTTAGTGATGGAAAATATGTAGCAGGTTCATATTGATATGTAATGTAATGGTTTTAGATACTTGTTATTATGCAGGTAATAAGCGTAAGAAAAGCAGTTAGGGTTGTATGAAGACCGGGTGGGGTTGTAGGATGGCTTCGTTGAGTTACAAGATGGATAGGTAGGGTTGTAGCCTGGAGAATTGGGGATTATGCAGGAGAAGGGGATAGGTTGTAAAAAGCAAAGCATTGATATATATGTACATATTGATATGTACTGAAGTATTCTATCAGTACATATTGATATGTATTGTAGTTTTCTGATATTGTGTATTGAAGTAGTCTGACAGTAGATATGTTATTAGATATTTCTAATTAATAGAATGTTATTTGCTTTGTTATTCTTTGAACAAAGGGTGAATTTGAACTTTAAGTGTTCAATTTGTACTTTGTTATAGCCGTACTGGCTGAATATAAAGTAGTCTAAATACAATGTTTCTAATTTGGCTAAGACTTAAATTCTTATTGAACAAACTTTACAAAAGAAAGTATAAAACACATTCCTGGACATTCTTCTGACAAATAATTGACACTGCATAAATATTTTTTAACCCAAAAAAGATGGACATAGTATCATAAAAAATCCAATCTATTTGGAAAACAAATCCTTGAATAATATAATCCAATGTGTGCAGACTTTTTCGCTATCTAATCCGCAGGTCTCTTCCTCTTCACCATCTCCTCTGCTCTGCAAGTGCCAAATAGAGAACAAACAACGAGCCTGAAAAATATTTGACAATTCGCTAAAACAAAAAAGAACAAACAATGGACATGTCAATTTCATAGTAGAAAAGTAGGTGATTCTGAACTATGCCATGCTGAAAAAACTGTAGGTTTGTATGTGTGTCATTGAGTGTGTGTGTGTATGTATGAGACAGAGAAAGACATAAATGCAGAGATAGGACCTCCTCAGATCTGAATACAAAAATGATTTACCTGCTCAATTCGCAAAGTTAGGACAACATATGGATCCATGGTACCTGCTCAACAAATAATAAAATATCTTATAAGCCAACAACCATTGAATGATAAATGAAGTACAAAAAATTGCAAGCTCTAGCACAAGTCTACATGTTAGAGCTAGTACATATTAATTTGTACTGAGTGAAACCCCAGTACATAATGCCATATCTCACTTAACCATAAGAAGAAGGTAAATGTAAGTACAAACTTTCATTACAGTACATAATGATAAGTACCTAAGATATCTATAGTCATGTTTTTGAAATCTCCTACAATATATCAGAATAGAGAATTGGAATCCAATAGAAAACAAGAGCAAAAACCCAATACATATTTATATGTACCCGAGTGAAAACACGGTACGTATGGATATGTGTTGCGTGAAACCATAGTACATATGGACATGTACTGAGTGAAAACCTTACTGGACTCCACCATATGTAACTAGCATTTAAAGAATATGTACAAAATAGGAATCTAATACATAAGAATATGTACTAAGTGAAACTCTTGTATATATGATATGGACTTTTGATAAACAACAAGCAATTGTTGCACAATATTGTACCGATGCAGCTGTGAACAAAAATGAACATCAATTAACCTATTTTACCTAACACCTTTGCAAGAAGCATGAAGGAAAAATCGATTTACTAGTAGATATTAGTATGTACTGAGTAAGAATCTAGTAATAAGTACTTCGGGAAAACCTAGTAGAGATCACAGTATATATACATATGTACAGAGAAAAACAAAATGTGTACTCAATTGACATAACAAAATATAACACAAGACTTCACCTTTGCCCTGGTATGTAAAATTGACTATTGAGGCCCTCTTAGAGTAGGAACGATCTGACGTGTCAAACAACCTCTTAAATGTTGCCACAATCTGCTCAAATATAGCTTGAAAAAGATGGTCTTTTGCATCGACTCAGATGGTAACTGATTCACCTTCAATAAAAAAAAGCCTTCACTTCCTAATCCAAATAAGTAGACAGAGAGAAAATCTCATTAAATCTAAAACAGATATTTGGATAAATTGCCAATTTCTTAATTGCCTTCCATTTATGCAATTTAAATGCCACAATAACAAGTTTCATGCAACATATCCCTGACAAAACCAAGCAAGTATAAAAGGCGGAAGATACAACCTAATGAAGTGCTAGATCCAACTCCAACAACTCTAAGAAAACAGGCATCCAACAAGTAGATAAATCAACATACAACTAATTTATGTACTTGTTTTTTTTTATAATTTCAATGGAGGATCATTTTATCAACTATTTTCTATTTCAACTATGAACAATTCCAAGACCAAGACAAACAATTACCACTGGTTAGCAGAATAAAAAGAGAACTTTAACCTTAGATTTGGGCTATCAATCAGTTAAGACTCTTCTTTGAGGTGTTGTCGATATAATATTATTAATAGTACATATCTTTATGTACTAACGGATATGTACCTGCATGTACTGATGGATTTATACTATCAGAAGTCAGTGCATATCTATATGTACTATACAAAGATTTCTGAATTAAAACTACTAACATGTCACCCACTAATAATTTCATTTCCAATATCAAAATTCATACCTTGAAAAGTTTAATTCTATGTTATCACATCTCATGTAATCCGTATAGCAACTCCACCATTGAATTCCTACACCAGAATAATCATATTTATTAAAACACCATACCAACAACATAATCCCCAATACAAAAACGTATAAACTATTATATAATTCTGATTTTCGGTCGAGTAACTCGAATTCCATAACAAAATATATTGAATGCTTCAATTTTAACATAATAAATTAGGAAACAAAGCAACCAAAAAAAATCAAAATAAACCCTAACTTGAAAAATGAAGGTTGAATTTGTGACAACAAAGCTTGTTATTCTTGTGGAATCAAGAGATTTGGATCTCGGATTAGAATGATACCCAAACGAACCCTAAAAAAAACATCAGATGAAGACACTGAAGAAAAAAAAAAGAAATTAAATCAACTTACTGATCCAAATCATTCGAACTTGAAATCAGAATTCGGTGGAGATGAAATAATGACGATTCACCATTATCGTCTCCTCTAGTTACAGTTTGTAGAGAGAGTGGAATTCTCTGGGTCTTTTCTGATATCGCCATCGCCAGAGCTCTTTAACTAGTGAAGAAGGAAATGATAAAATAAAATTAGATCCGACATAAAAGGGTGTTTTAGGCATTTAGAAAATAGACTTTATAACTTCCGCGCGTGTTTGGACCAGCGAGTAAACATTCTGGTCCAAAAACATATTTTTGGACCAACGAATAATTCTTTTTTTGGTGCTGGACTACACAGTAACCGATTCTCCTATACTGGATTAACCAGTAACTCCTAGCTCTTTTATGGCCATTTTTTTATTTTTGTAAAATAAAGCCTCGCGCAAATGTGAAATTTGATAAAAAGAATTGGAAAATTTTGGTGTCCATGGTTATTTTTTCACTTGACACGATTATTCCTCCCTTTTAGTTCAATTACTATAAATATTTATATAATTGGCAAGCAAACTAGAATATAACATCTAAAAATCCGTGCCTTGAAATTGTACAAATTTTATCTTGTTGGAAAGCTTTTGAAAAAAATCTACACAATGAGTACAAACAACAATATCAAATTTAGAGATTTTACAAAAAATTCGGAGATGTTTATCCATTTAGGCACAATTTTTGAAAATTGATTACATAGCCATTATACAAACCACCGCTAAGGATGCATAACACATTATGCAACCATATTTTGGTTTATGCATCAACTAATTTTTCGTTGCAACTAATAAAACGATGTACTCCCTTCGTTCAGGAAAAGTGATACTTTCACTTTTCCAATTTGGCCTATTTGTTTTTTGTTCGGTCGGCCCTCCCACCGTGACAGCGGTGTCCTAGTATTATCTCACATTTTTGACACCCATTTTTTTTATATAAAAACCAAACAGTGACGTATTTAGAGCTAATATTTTGAAGCTATATATCTATAAAAAAAATAAATGTATTCCGGAATACCAAACCTCGCCATCTACCTATCTTGATTTTTATGGTAAAAAATTCATTGATTTCAAAGGCTAATTTTCGAAATATTAAATAGTGGTGTTATACGTTTCAGAATGTGCTCATTTTCTATACGTATACAGAGTTTTGTAAGATGAAGATATCACCAAAATATTAGCTTCAAATGCGTCACCGTTTGTAATCGAGAGAGATGCTCTCGAGCGTTTCCAGTGTCGTCAAACGGTGAGAAGGAAGGAGATGAGTATCCCCTTGGCAGAGGGATCCTCTGAATCTCCATTGGGTAAGGAGTTTGGTGCTGATGGAATGAAGATGAGTCTTCCACGATTTTGTAGGAGCCTTCCCAAGTCTTCACGAGTGACGAAGTTTGGCTACTGGCTCCTCTATGGTACCCGATTAGTGACGACACGAACCTTATCGTCTTTCTGGGCGTTAGCTCTTGATAGTATCAGCAGTGGATTTGGATGCATTTCTTACTTGCTCTGTCACCAAAATATTAGCTTCAAATGCTTCATTGTTTGGTTTTTATTTAAAAAAAATGGTGTCTGAAGTGTGAGATAATATATATATATTCCACATCTGAACCATCAAAACTTGACGCCTCTAGTGGTTGTGCTTGACATCCTATACCATTACGCAATTTAATGTATACAAAAAGATTAGTTTAATTATACAATTCAGTATTTTTTAGACTTGAAATAAACGCAGGACGATCATCAATAGGCTCTGGAATCGGAATACGAACAACTGTAGCCAATTCGATATCCCGACATTCATGCTCAATAATCATGTCGTGCAAAACAAGGAAACATTTCATTATTAGGTTCAAGTCAGATTGCCAATACTTGCACGACGAGCCGAAAATTTTAAATTTCCCTTTAAGCACTCCAAAAGCACGCTAAACATACTTGTTGAATCTTACCAAGTCTAAAATTTCCAACGTTAGACTGAAATCTTGTACAAGTATAATCAACTTTGGATAGATACCATCGCTGAGAAATAACCCATGTTATAATGGTGATCGTTGATGAATCGAGGTGTTATACTCTTAAGCATGTCATAGGAAAGGGGTGAGTGACAACATATTCAAGTCGTTATTTAACCCCCAGACATTCCAACTAAAAAAATGCCAAAACTGTTAGAATAACGCTTGGTTGAACCTACAAGTGTTGGTATGGCATGCTTGTTGTCAATGCAAAAACAATTTCTTGATTTATTGTCAACTATAGTCGGTCTCGGACTAGGATTAGATTTAGATAGTTGAGTATCAGAAATCACCGAATATCCTTGAATATTGAAAACTAAAGAACACGACGACATTGGCAACAACTTTATCAACAAATTTATGTGAAGAGTGACTATCTTGTTTACTCATTATTTCTACCATTCTATCTTCCGAGATAATGTCGTATGGGTGCTTTAGTATATGACGAATTAAAAAGAAGAATTTTCGAGTTCAAGTTTGTACTTGACTAATCTCGAAACAAAAAATAAAACATTGGATGTTCATAGGATTGTCATATTTGGAAATTGAGAATAATTTTATTGTTCAACAAACTATGATTGCATAATAAAGTCCGAAAGACATCAAGTTGCAATAAAGTTCGTAAACTGAAAAATGGTGGTTTGTGAACTGTGCATGGTCGGATATCAGCCAAGCAAAATTATTTCAAGTTCTTTCATTCCACAATTATAAATAAGAGTATATTAATAAGAACAGATTCGATTCTCAGGTCAATTTATTATGATTACTTCTGGAAACAGAGGGATTTTGATTATGACTATAAGTAAATTATACTAACGCAAATAAATTTTACGAATATCAGAGGTAAATTGTACTAGTTAGAGTTTTCCTCTTCCATCTTCAAACATGTTATCAATTTAATCAATCTCAACATTCATTTTCTCAATATCAATAAACCTAGAGCATCTTATTGCAGGCTTACTCTGGCAAAAATCCGATTATCATCAAAGGCACAAGAGCTACTCTTTGAATCCTTTTTACTAAATAACTTGGCGCAAGATCCACTCAAGTTTAACCCAGTGAAAATAATATTATTTACGAGTTGGGGTTATTATAAGCAATCAGGCGCAAGAGCCACATGGATTTAACCTAGGTTATGCTTCTACACATAACCGCATGGTAACATCCTGTCATTCACAACTATGTTATGCTACTTGTTACATGGATAATTCGAAAATTCCGGATCCCAAACCCTAGTTTAGCTATAGATATGAACGCATGATCATTTAATTTGCATCTTAAACAAATAAACAAGCAATCAATCATATATGGAGTTATAAATGGTAGAACATGAGCGATATATAAGAAACAATGAACATATGAGAATGAATACTTCAATTAAATAATATGTTTTTTAACTTATGACTACATCTTTAACCAGTAAAATAGGTTTAGTTCATCATGGATTTTGAGAAATCCATGAAAAGTATGAAAGAAAATCAAATAAGCAAACCCTAGAAATCGTGACGATCAATCGTAACTCCAAGCCTTATATCCTTGTTCTCCTTCTTGTTATAAACAATCTCTCCTACTTGGTCTAAGTAGGGTTTTTTGATCAATATATCATGAAACAATCCAGAATTTTCCAATAATCTACAATCACATATAATTAATCAGATTTGAGTTTATGTTGATGTTTTAATATACTCCCCTCGTCCCATAAAAAGTGGATATTTTAGGATTTGCACAATCTTAAGGCAAAGAAGAGATTGAAGAGATGATATTGCTTCCCACTTAACTCATCATTTTCAAGAAATAAGTACTTCTAGTAATCCCACTCTTGAAGAAGGTTTTTTCAATGTTCTTCCTACTATTATCACTGATGAAGACAATGCCAAGCTCACCTTCCTGCCAAACTGTGAAGAAATTTTCAATACACTCAAAAGTATGGAGAACTGGAGTGCACCTGGACCAGAAGGCTTTTAAGCTGGTTTTTATAAAAGCCAATGGAGTCTAGTTGGTGAAGATGTCTATAACATGGTTTCTAGATTTTTTCAGACTAAACTTATTCTGAAGCAGATCAATAAAACCTACATCTTTCTTATTCCCAAGAAGAAGAAGCCTACATGTGCTGCAGATTATAGACCTATTGGTCTATGTAATACTTCTTACAAGATAATTTCTAAAATTCTTGTTAATAGAATGAAGCCCATTATGGAGAAGATTATTTCACCTTATCAAGCTGATTATGTGTCCGGCAAACTAATAAGTGATAATATAGTTATTTCTCAAGAGATTATTCATTCTATGAAGAAGAAAATAGGACAAATTGGTTGGCTAGCTCTCAAACTTGATATGTCAAAAGCATTTGACAGATTGGAATGAAATTTTCTCATCAAAGTCCTCAGGTATTTTGGTTTCAATGTAATTTTTTGTGAACTGATATATCAATGCATTAGTACCACATCATTATCAGTTATTCTCAATGGTTCTCCTTGTGCTGAATTTCATCCTACAAGGGGAATAAGACAAGGTGATCCCCTGTCACCTTATTTATTCATTTTAGCTATGGAGTTTCTCTCAAGACACTTGGTAGACTCTCAGCTAAATAACAACATCACAGGTATTAAAGTGGCTGCTAACTCACCAGCCATCAACTATTTGCTTTTTGCAGATGACTGCTTGATTTTTACTCAAACAAATCTTACTTCAGTAAATAATCTTCAAGAACTTCTTCACAATTTCAGTTCTCAGTCAGGACAAGTAATAAACTTTGAAAAATCTGATCTACATTACAGTAAGAAACAAAACCAGAGGTTGCAGCAACACTTACTCAGATTCTTGGTGTCAAAGTCATGACTGCTAAAGAAAAATACTTAGGGTCACCACTCATTCTTGGTCACTCTAAAACTGAGGCCTTCAAGGCTATTGAAGAAAATTTTGGGAACAGACTTTCTACATGGAATTCAACTACTCTTACTCAGGAAGGCAGATCTAAAATGATAAAACATGTGCTCAATTCTCTTCCTGTCTATCAAATGGGTTCTTTTAAGTTACCTAATCAACTCATCAACAAGTTAACCACTATCCAAAGGAAGTTTTTTGGGGGTCATTCTTCAAATAGAGGTTTCAATCCCATTTCCTACTCCAAATTGTGTAAACCAAAAGACTTTGGTGGTCTTTCTTTCAGAGATCTTGAGAAACTTAATCTTGCCCTTCTTACTAAACTGGCATGGAGAGTATGCACAGAAGATGATAAACTCTATGTTCAAATTTTGGGGAGCAAATACTTCAAATATGGGAACATTCTACATCAAAATATTGAAGCCAAGAACTGCTCTTATATGTGGAATGGAATCACTAAAGGGCTCCAGATCATTCAACAAAACTATTTCATAGAGATTAATGATGGTAAGAAGACTAAAATTTGGATGGACAAATGGATTTCATGTATGAACCACCCACCAGAACCAATCTCTGAGTTGCATAGATTTTGTCAACATGTCTCTAAACTTATTCTTCCAAACACTAGCTCCTAGAATGTAGTTCTTCTAGATAAGCTATTTGACAATGATACTTCAAGAAAAATTTAGGGTTTGTTTGTTGATATTGCTAAAGAAGATAAAATGGTATGGACTCCAGCTAAGAATGGACAGTTCTCAGTGAAAAGTGCTTATAATCATTTAACTAAGTTCTCTGGAGAGGTTCTAGTCAATGGAAGAATTATTCAACCAGAAGTTTGGAAAGCCTTGTGGAGTTGTAGGGTGGCTCACAGAATTAAGCTCTTTTCTTGAAAATGTATTCATGGATGTCATCCTACAAGATACAAATTGGGAGCTTACAACAGTGACATAGATTATCAGTGTTGATCATGTGGTTATAGTTCTGAAACTATTGAACATCTTCTTTTCGACTGCAGACATGCCAGAACTGTGTGGAGAGGTATTCACATTGATACTGATGCTGTTAGAAACCAATGTAATAATGTCTCAGAATGGGTTGCGAGTTGGTTCTAAGATAACAACAACACCCCAGATGATAGATGACTTTTCTCTTTAATGATTGGTGCCTGGGTTATATGGAAAGACAGATGTGATGCGGTCTTTCAGGGAACATCTCTCAATCCTTATACATCTATTAGCAAAATCCAATATCACTTAAACTTATCACTTAAACTCTCATCTGCATGAAAACATCGATAATGTTTCGTACATCATTAATAGCATGATTTCTCACTGGTTACCCCCTGAACAATGTAACATTAAATTCAATGTAGATACTTCTTTTGAGCATCTCACTAACAGAAATGGAACTGGTGTTGTTTCGCGTGACTATATAGGTGAATGCCAAGGAATAATAGGAACTTATGGTAATGGAATCTTAAGTCCATAGCAAAGAGAATGTCTGGCAATACGTGAAGCGCTTCTGTGGGCTAGAGAAATGCATGTAAGAAGAATTCATGTGGAAGCTGACGCTAAACTGGTGGTGAAAGCTATTACTGAAGACCCATTACTCATCCAATGGGAAAATAGAAATCTAATAAAAGAAATTAAACACTTAAGTACTTTCTTTGAATTTTGTAGCTTCTCTTTTGTTAGTAAAAATGACAATCAAGTTGCAGATGCGGTAGCTAAAACTGTCATAGAGACATCTACAAATATTCTGCAATTTGATAGTTTTGATGTTTCCATTTATGATCTTCTTTCAAAAGATCAACACACTTCTTTTCATTAGTCAATAAATTTCCGGCTATCAAAAAAAAGTTCCAAATTTACATATCTCACAAACTAAAAGACAGATATCTATAGATGTTACACCTTTAGAAATCTTTTTAAAAGACCTACAATAATTATAAACATGAATCAAATTATTAATATTTCTTAGTCAATAAGGATTTATATGGAAAAATAGCATACAAAAAATAAAAAATTAATATTTCTTAGTCAGTAAGGATTTATATGGAAAAATAGCATACAAAAAATAAAAATATCACTAATTCTGGGATAAAAATAAAAAAGAAAATATCCACTTTTTGTGGGCTGGAGGGAATATGATATTATGAAGCTGATAAATGTTTTTTTTTTTTGATTCATCACTTAACTTGTTTGATCATCTTAATAACAAAAACAAAAAGTCGAAATAACCACTAAACATACGACCAAAATGTGTTCAACCATGGCCCTAGTTGATTCTAGAAACAAAAACTAAGTTCTCTTTGAGTAAATCAACCACTTATTTTCCTCTTTTTTTATCCATTATGATACCTCTTTTAAAACAACCAACTGAAGAGAAAATTGAAAAAATAATTAATCTTAACCTTTCACTTCTTCGTGCGGACTTCCAAATTCCAATTCGGATTTCGATTTCATTAGAAGTTAGATCGCTAAGGTGAATCATTTCTTCCACCCTATGTTAAGTTTTCATCTCTGATTACATACCCCGGTTTCGTTTCAAGATCTTTGTGTTTCTGAAAAACTATCATGGTAACCCTAGGGTCCATTTTAACATCATATGCAGGGTAAAAGGTGTAAAGACCGGTAGAAATCAGTGGAGAAAGAAACAATCAATAGTATTAACTAAAACAATCAGTGAAGAAAAAGAGCTTCTTGGGGGTTTCTTTGGATTCCAAGCCAGATTCAGAGATGAGGTTCCTGTTCATCTTGAATCTCTAGATATGTTCACCAAGGAAGAAATGGAAGCCCTAAGTTTGAGAATCTCCTCTAAGCCCATAATTCTTAGCTTGGATACGGAGCTAAAGATGTGACTCGCAGCTAAGAAATGTCAAGTTTGATGTTGCACTTGTTATGTGTGTTCTAAGAGATCTGGCTAAGGAAAGTCAGTGGTGGAATTACGGTGTGAATCGGTGAAGATGAACATGGGGTCTAACTTTTTGGGGTTTTAATTTATAACTCATGTTTAATGTTAAGGATGAATCTTTTGGGGTTAGTCTTTATGTTAATCTGTTTTTCTTTTGGGGTTAATCTTTGTGTTAATCTTTATCATCTTTATCTTTAGCATCTCTTTATCATCTTTTCCGTTTATTTCTCTCATGCAAAATCAGATTGTACTATATCTTTGTTTGTATCCTAATATTTGTTTTTGTTTTTTTTGCTGAGGTTCCCTTTTTTACTGTTGTTTGAAATTCAAAGCCTGCACATGCATTTTATTTTTTTAGAACTCCTGTTTTACCCAATGTATCACTGAAGGGAGGGAGTTTTCAAATACGGTAAGGAAGCCTGAATAAAAATATATGCAAAATTTAAATTTATATACATTTGTCTTTGCATAACATTAATCTACGGCTACAATTCATCCACGAAACACAACCTTACACATTATTTCATTGGTCCGTTGGAATGACTAAAACGCCTTTGGTATTGTTGTATCGTCTCGTTTTCTACTGAAACATCCAAAGAAGCCAGAGAGATACGTACATTCCTTCTTCAAATTAAGTCCCGAAATCCATGAATAGTAAAGTTTTCGTCGTGGGGAAAAGAAAACCAACAATATTTATAGGTATAAAGATGGTTATTTGTAAGAAAAATATTTTATTTCACGTTTCATTTGTGTTTTAGTATGGTAATGATACTTTGAGATAGTTGTAATTATGAAAGTGTCTGATGATGATGATTGTTATATTTTGAGTATTTGACGTTAGTTATGAGTATGAAATTAAAGTGTAAATGTTGTTCTCAGTTTGCTAGCAAACATGGGTGAATAATGATGGTCGTTATTGTTAAAGCACTGCTCGGTCGAACTCGCAAGCGTTGCTATCTCAAACTTGTTTGTCAAGTTT
The DNA here is from genome assembly GCA_023531105.1 of Papaver atlanticum. NCBI lineage: Eukaryota > Viridiplantae > Streptophyta > Magnoliopsida > Ranunculales > Papaveraceae > Papaver > Papaver atlanticum. The sequence goes on along the minus strand of JAJJMB010017633.1, from coordinate 1,548,322 downwards.
AGTTGCCAACACTATAAATTTTGATTTCTAGTCTACTTATAGCTAAGTCTCGGACTAGGATAGTAAGTGTAGTTGAGCTCTAGACTCCACGACGTTCATCATGCAAAGATGGAGAACTACTCAAGGAACTGGTGGAACTTCATCGACAAAAAGGTATGTGGAGACTTGAACTTATCTATCACTCAAAAGTCTATCTACTCTTTCTCCTATCTTGAGACAAAAGTCGTATTGCTATATAGACTTCGATTATACACATTTGCTATTTCGATCCGAGTTTATCTCGCTTATCTATTTCTCGAAATATGTGTTGGTAAGCTTTCGCTTCGGCCAAGTTCATCTTTACTCGTGACGAAAGTCATGTTGATCATTTCAATTTCTTGAAAATCGCTTTGATGAAAAATAGTTTGTGAATAACAACTATATAACATCCTCTAAGAATGTTTCAATGATTGAAATGAGAGTTTAGAATATATAACCTTGAATGGATATAAACATTGTATGTGAACTCATACTTGTGTAAGTCCAAAATCCTTGAACCAAAGTATGCGTACTTTACTGGTTTAGGATGTCCGGAGCTAAGTCCGCGTACCCGTACGCGTACTGCCTGAAGTTCACATCCTGTGAATTTAAGCTGGAGTTTATGAACTAAAAACAAGCTCAATCCGGGTACTTAAGTATGCGTACCGGTATGCGTACTTAAGTGGGTTATTTCCTAAAAACGATTTATTCATGAACTAAACATTTATATATATTAAGGAATGCAATCTTTGCAAACCTTGGCTATAATGTTCATGAATCGATTCGAGTGAATCAAAATCGTTTTTGCTTCGATTGTGTCTTGTATACTTCTATGAGATCTAAGCAATTGAACAACTCTCTACCTAGTTCATTTGAGTCATTTGAACTAGTTATGGTGAAGATGAATAAGGTTGATATGAAAGTGCTCATATGGCTAACCATTAGTTAACTATTGTTGAACAACCTAGGTGTACACGTTTAGGTACGGTTACTCAAACCTAAATGAAGTATATTTCATTTGTGTATAAAAAGTTAAGATTCGATCTAACGTTTGAAAGATATTAGCTTGAATCTAATCAGGTTTTCATCTAACGGTGAATATTGAATGCTTTGTTACCAGGGTAACTTAGATTGCAAACCCTAATTTGGAGACTATATAAAGGAGAACTCTAGCAACTGGGAAACCTAATCCCCACGCCTCCTGTGTGATACTAGTTGTATAAACAAGAGTCGATTCTCCTTTAACCTTAGGTTTCTCACGAAACCCTGTAGGTTAACGACTTAAAGACTTCATTGGGATTGTGAAGTCAGTCCCAACTATTTTCTCTGTAGTTGCGTGATCTGATCTTGCTGTTTCTATCGTGTTTGAGTACAATCATAAGATTTGCTTGAGATTTATATCTCCGATAGGAAAGATAGAAAAGTAGTCACAAACACCTTCGTCTCATCGTTTGTGATTCCATAATATCGTGTTTCGTTAATCGATCAAGATTATTGTTAGGTGATTGATAATTCTAGGCTATTCTTCGGGAATATAAGTCTGGGTTATCAATTGGTTCCTGTTCACCTTGATTTATCAAAATACGGAACAAAAATTTGTAGGTTTATCTGTGGGAGACAGATTTATCTATTCAATAGACTTTTACAGATTTGTTTATCAAGTCTTCGACTTTGGGTTGTAGAAACTCTTAGTTGTGGGTGAGATCAGCTAAGGGAATCAAGTGCGTAGAGTCCTGCTGGGATTCAGAGATGCAAGGAGCGCAACTGTACCTTGGATCAGTGTGAGATTGATTTGGGTTCAACTATAGTCCAGACCGAAGTTAGTTTGTAGTAGGCTAGTGTCTGTAGCGGCTTAATACATTGTGTGTTCAATCTGGACTAGGTCCCGGGTTTTTTTTGCATTTACGGTTTCCTCGTTAACAAAACTTCTGGTGTCTGTGTTATTTCTTTTCCGCATTATATTTTGTTATATAATTGAAATATCACAGGTTTTGCGTTGAATCGATCAATTGGTAAATCCAACCTTTGGTTGTTGATTGAAATTGATTGATCCTTGAACATTGGTCTTTGGTACCGTTCAAGTTATTTCTCTTGTATTCAATCAGGCTTGCAGATTTCTATTTGTTTGAGTAAGGATTGAATCGAGAAATTGAGATACAACTCTTTGATATACTTTTTATTAAGATTGAGTCTGACTGTCTAGTTGATTCTCTTAAAAGTATATTGGAGTTAGTCCATACAGATTGTTAAGCGAAATATTGGGTGAGGTTGTTAGACCCTCGCTTTTTTCAATTGGTATCAGAGCAGACAAACACGTTTAAAGACCTCATAAGTCTGTGTTTGTAAGCGATCTGACTCTATGGACAGAAATTCTATCTCCATAAACGTACCACCAGTCTTCGATGGCTCAAACTACTTATGGTGGAAAATCGCTATGCGTGCTTTTCTTCAAGCTCGTGATTTTCAAACATGGGTACGTGTTGTTAATGGCTATGATCCTCCGGTTAATATAGAAGGCGATGTATCTATACCTAAGGATATTAGTAGATATAGTTCAGAAAAAATCATTGCTGCAAAGAAAAATTATGACGGCTTAAATGCTATCATTCATGCCATTACCCCAGATCTTCAGCATCATGTGACTACTTGCACGAAGTCTAAAGAAGCCTGAAATATCTTAGAAACCATATTTGAAGGGAATACCTGTGAAAAGGAAGCTAGGCTTCAAAACCTAAATTCTGATAGGGAAAACCTTCGTATGGCAGATGAAGAATCATTTGATGAGTTTAATCACAAAGTGTCTGAAATTGTTAATGCATCCTTTGCATTAGGTAAGACTATTCCTGAAAAGGACATTGGGATGAAGATTCTCAGATCTCTGCCATCCAGATACGATTCTAAGAAGCATGCCATCGTTGAAGAAAATAATCTCGCAATACTTTCCAGAAACATTCTGGTTGGGAAGTTAAAGATCTTTGATCATGAGCATACATCAAAATCTGGGAAGGATGTTTCTTTCAAAGCACAAAAGAACACTAAATTACTTGATAAAAGTAAAAGTGTTTGTATCTCTGGAGATGATCTTTCTGAGGCTGATTCATCAAATGAAGATCTTGACAAGTTAGTCTCGTTGATCACAAGAAAGTTTAGGGATCTTCTTTTGAAGAGAAGTAGACGGTTCTCCATAGATAAACCCAGGTCATCAGATAAACCTCATAATCGTGTTCCTCCTAAAAACAGGGATAATGATGAAACTGATGATGAGGATATGCCTCAGTGCTTTAAGTGTAAAGGTTTTGGCCATTTTGCAAATGAGTGTCCAAATCGTAAAAAATACACTGGAAACAAAGGTCTTGCTGCAACTCTTGATGAAATGCCTGACAACTATGATTCTAATGAAGACGAAAAGTCAAGTGTTGCACTTCTTTGTGAAAATATTGATTTTGATAATTGTAGCAATACATACATCAATCTTGATATTATTTCAGAAGAGAACTCAACCAATCTGGAAGAAGAAACTGATCTTTCCATTGGAAACTATCTGTCTAATTTTTCAGGTTCCACTATGTGTTTAGCAGCTTGCACATCTCAGATGCCTGAATCATATTCCAGGTTGACATGCTCTTATTGCTCGCTCAAGGGCCATGAACTGTCAAAGTGTTTCAAGTATAAACACAAATTGAGGCATGCCAACAAACTTCAACGAAGAGCAAATCGATTAGCAAACAAGCTCAAACTTGTTCAAAAGACCGCGGAGGTATGTAAGATTTTATCTTCGTCAAAGAAGTTAGTTTCCAAGGATAAGACAAGACCACTAGTGAAGAAAGTATGGTCTAAAAATTCTGAGGGACAGGGTTCAATGAATTCCTCTCAAAGAGGTTATGGTGGACATATTACTGTTCACCGCAACAAAACTTGATTGTGTTGTTAGGTGCATCTTGTCTCATGTGCCTGATCAAAAGAGACAAGATTGTACACACCTCAGGCTTTAGGAAAATATTTTTTTTCTTCTCTTTTCGTAGCATTGCTGTGTTTTGCAAGTTTGGAATTCGTCCATATCTAATTGATATTGGAAAGGACGTCCCTAGTCGTTTTAATAAAAGAGGGTTATTCTCGACAATTCTACCTTTCTTAGGGATGTGAGTTGTGCATGCACGAACCTGTTTTAAAGGTTTTGTAACCCTACATTCCTTTTTCCTTCTCTGAAACTCTTTTTAATTTAAGACTGCTTGTTGAGTTTAAGTTGTGATTCCCTCTCACAAACCCGTTCACATATGGATACTCCAAGCATTATGCCTTCTGATGGAAAAGATGTTAATATGATTGTTAAGCCATCAATCATGAAGGAAAAAGAAAAATCTCTGTTACCTCCAACTTTGAAAAGAAAAAGAAGGAATGTAAGGAAGCCAAGAGTTGTTCCTTCAAATTCTCAGAAGTTTTCTGATGTTCTTGAAGAGTTTAAGGAAACAAGGAAGGAGATTCAACAAATAAAGGATTTTGTTATGAGAACTCTTGAAATTCAGAAGGCCATGGTTCGACATCATCAGCCTAGAAGGTTTGTTGAAATTGACTCCTTTCTTCACGAACCATATATTCCAATGGCTGTTGACGACAAGGAGTTCGAGGATGATAAAGAATTTTTCAGAGGTCTCAATATCTAGGAAACTTCTTATAGGAATTTATTCTTGTGTTTTAAGAAGGATAACTAGGGTTTGGAATAGCCATTATTGTGATTACACATAGCTATGTCCAACGTTTTTCATCTTCAATATTTTTTAGATTTATTTATTTAAATTCTAAAGTTTGTTTGGAAGATGATTTTGCAGTATTAATCTTTATGGTTTTATATATTGCAATTTGTTATGGGATATGTGTGTTTGCGTCCGTGAACTATGATTGTCCCATACATGGTCAAAAGTTAAGTCTTTCATATGTCGATATGAAATTATTGATAAAAGATTGAATGAACTTTTGACAAACAAAAGTTAAGCCTATTATGTCATTATGCAAATATTGATGAAAGATAGGATGAGCTTTTCTTTACAAAGATTATGGCTATTATACGTTATTGTGCAAATAGTGATGAGAAATAGAATGAATTTTTGTTTATTCCGCAGTATTGATCTTCCCTGATCCATATTTTTATGTATATACTGTGCGGCTCCGTAAGTTCTCTTATGTGAGCATTTCCGATTGAGTTAATCATGGGTTCTTTTGTGGTTAATTTGATTGAGATTTTTTGGATACAAATTCATATTCTTATGTGATTTGTTAATGTCCAAAGAAATCCTTCTTTTCATGTGAAAGTAGGTCGCTCTTGTTGTTCTTTCATGAATGACATTTTATGGGGGAGAGTTCTTAATTGCCAAATCTTTGTGGGGAGTGCGGTTGTGGAATTTTATAGGGGTCATCTTGTATCTTTATAAACTCCTTGATGAATGCATTTAGTTTCGGCTATATGATTGCATCTAAAAAGTTGATATGTACTTTCTTTTGGTCATGAAGTGTCTCTATGGAAATTTCATTAGGATCCCACTAGTTTTCGTACCTTTGCCAATTTTATTAACAAAAAGGGGGAGAATTAATGTGTAGTTCACACTACAAATACATATGGTTTTCGGATCATTATGTAAGGGTTAGTGGTTTTCATGGGATATGAAGTATTGACTAAGGGGGAGTGATACATATCACCATAGTATTGTTGTCGAAGTTGTGATATAATTGAACTTTGATGCTGTGTAATAATACTATGACATTGTGTAACAATGATTGAGAGCTATTGTTTTCTCATTGTTATGGCTACGGATCTTAAACAACGATGATGCTGATTTGAATATCTTTGGAATCATTTGAGTACTTGGAAGTGACGAAGATTTCGAGTAATATTGATGAACCAAGGAGATCAAGCATGTGGATGAGAAGCTGCAAAGTTTATTTATTTTGTATTCTATATGTATTGATAGTTTTGTCACTAAAATTGACAAAGGGGGAGATTGTTAGAGCATTGCTCGGTCGAACTCGCAAGCATTGATATCTCAAGCTTGTTTGTCAAGTTTAGTTTCCAAAACTATAAGTCTTGATTTCTAGTCTACTTATAGCTAAGTCTCAGACTAGGATAGTAAGTGTAGTTGAGCTCTATACTCCACGGCGTTCATCATGCAAAGACGGAGAACTACTCAAGGAACTGGTGGAACTTCATCGACAAAAAGGTATGTGGAGACTTGAACTTATCTATCACTCAAAAGTCTATCTACTCTTTCTCCTATCTTGAGACAAAAGTCGTATTGCTATATAGACTTCGATTATACACATTTGCTATTTCTAGCCGAGTTTATCTCGCTTATCTATTCCTCGAAATATGTGTTGGTAAGCTTTCGCTTCGGCCAAGTTCATCTTTACTCGTGACGAAAATCATGTTGATCATTTCAATTTCTTGAAAATCGCTTTGATGAAAAATAGTTTGTGAATAACAACTATATAACATCCTCTAAGAATGTTTCAATGATTGAAATGAGAGTTTAGAATATATAACCTTGAATGGATATAAACATTGTATGTGAACTCATACTTGTGTAAGTCCAAAATCCTTGAACCAAAGTATGCGTACTTTACTGGTTTAGGATGTCCGGATCTAAGTCCGCGTACCCGTACGCATATTGCCGGAAGTTCACATCCCGTGAATTTCTGCTGGAGTTTGTGAACTAAAAAGAAGATCAATCCGGGTACTTAAGTATGCGTACCGGTATGCGTACTTAAGTGGGTTATTTTCTAAAAACGGTTTATTGCAGAACTAAACATTTATATATATTAAGGATGCAATCTTTGCAAACCTTGGCTATAATGTTCATGAATCGATTCGAGTGAATCAAAATCGTTTTTGCTTCGATTGTGTCTTGTATACTTCTATGAGATCTAAGCAATTGAACAACTCTCAAACTAGTTCATTTGAGTCATTTGAACTAGTTATGGTGAAGATGAATAAGGTTGATATGAAAGTGCTCATATGGCTAACAATTGGTTAACTATTGTTGAACCAACTAGGTGTACACGTTTAGGTACGGTTACTCAAACCTAAATGAAGTATATTTCATTTGTGTATAACAAGCTAAGATTCGATCTAACGGTTGAAAGATATTAGCTTGAATTTAATCAGGTTTTCATCTAACAGAGAATATTGAATGCTTTGTTACCAGGGTAACTTAGATTGCAAACCCTGATTTGGAGACTATATAAAGGAGAACTCTAGCAACTGGGAAACCTAATCCCCACACCTCCTATGTGATACTAGTTGTATAAGCTAGATTCGATTCTCCTTTAACCTTAGGTTTCTCACGAGACCCTGTAGGTTAACGACTTAAAGACTTCATTGGGATTGTGAAGTCAGTCCCAACTATTTTCTCTGTAGTTGCGTGATCTGATCTTGTTGTTTCTATCGTGTTTGAGTACAATCGTAAGATTGGCTTGAGATTTATATCTCCGATAGGCAAGATAGAAAAATAGTCACAAACACCTTTGTCTCATCGTTTGTGATTCCACAATATCTTGTTTCGCTAGTCGATTAAGATTATTGTGAGGTGATTGATATTTCTAGGCTGTTCTTCGGGAATATAAGTCTGGTATATCAATTGGTTCCTACTCACCTTGATTTATCAAAAGACGGAACAAAACTCGTAGGTATTTCTGTGGGAGAAAGATTTATCTATTCGTGTAGACTTTTCTGTGTGAGACAGATTTGTTTATTAAAATCTTCGACTTTGGGTCGTAGCAACTCTTAGTTGTAGGTGAGATCAGCTAAGGGAATCAAGTGCGTAGTATCCTGCTGGGATCAGAGACGTAAGGAGCGCAACTATACCTTGGATCAATGTGAGTTTGATTGGGGTTCAACTACAGTCCAGGCCGAAGTTAGTTTGTAGTAGGCTAGTGTCTGTAGCGGCTTAATACAGTGTGTGTTCAATCTGGACTAGGTCCCGGGGGTTTTCTGCATTTGCGGTTTCCTTGTTAATAAAACTTCTGTTGTCTGTGTTATTTCTTTTCCGCATTATATTTTGTTATATAATTGAAATATCATAGGTTGTGCGTTGAATCGATCAATTGGTAAATCCAAACTTGGGTTGTTGATTGAAATTGATTGATCCTTGAACATTGGTCTTTGGTACCGTTCAAGTTATTTCTCTTGTATTCAATCAGGCTCGCAGATTTCTATTTGTTTGAGTAAGGATTGAATCGAGAAATTGAGATATAACTCTTTGATATACTTTTTATTAAGATTGAGTCTGACTGTCTAGTTGATTCTCTTAAAAGTATATTGGAGTTAGTCCATACAGATTGCTAAGCGAAATATTGGGTGAGGTTGTTAGACCCCCGCTTTTTTAGTTATATTATGAGTTTTGACGTTAAGAGTATCAAATTAGAGTGTAAATGTTGTTCTCAATTTTCTAGCACGATTGTGCGAAGGTTAATCGATCTACTATTGAACTTGTAGTTACGTTTCTGTGTTATCTTCTAGAATTGAATTTTTTTCCGTAATCTTTTGTGTTTTTTTCATTACTTAACTCGTACCTGTCTTTCTAATGTAGTCTCCATGCTAAATGCGTCATTGTAATGTTGGATTTTACCATCCATAACCCACCCAAGTATGTCCACGAGTGGCACACCAAAATCTCTAGGTTTTTTCTATTATTTTCTCTATTCTTTAGTTTGAGTAATGCTGGTCTAAGTTGTCGTATGCTAATATCGTTAAATGGGAACAAGGACGATTTATAGCCACACAAGTGCGTGCAGAACATGTTTAACAACTCCGGAGGAAGTTTGGCTCACTGATTCAAAGGGAAACCTATCAGTAAAAAAGGTGTATGATTTTCTCACCCATGATCCAGATAAATGATCCAGATACCTCAGACTTGGATCTTAGGAGAAAGCCTATTTGGAAACTCTCTCTGGTTCCAAGGATTCAATTATTCCTGTGGAAAGCTATTCACAATGTCCTCCCTGTAGCTAACAAGCTAAGTGAGAGGATATCTTCTATCTCCCCTGTTTGCAATTTTTATACTGAAGCGGATGAATCTTTAGAACATCTTTTATGTAGATACGGCTTCAGTAGAGCTATTTGGTTTGGTATGGGATGTGAGGGATTAAGAGTAATTAGGGAATAAATGTCTATAAAATCTTATTTATGTACTAATCATGCTAGTGGTTTAGAAAATGTCAAATACCCGGAGTTAGGAGCTACCATCTGTTGGCTTATCTGGAAGGCACGCTGTGATAAACTTTCAATGGCGTAACTTGATTCCCATTAGTATCATATCTACGATAAGGCACCACATAGGATCACCTGATCTAAATTTAAACCAGAAAATAATTGTTAGAAATCCAACAGTCTCTCAGAGAAACAATCTACAGTTAACAATACCAAAACCTAGATGGATGATTCGATGTTATTCAAGTAGAAGCGATCTAAACAACATGTTTGGGATAACAGTGTGTCTAATGAATGAAAATAAAATTCTAACAGGTTTGGAAGGTATCAGATGCTGCAATTCTAACCATGAAGAAGATTGATGTATGGGTTCATAGGTGCTCTCACTTTAGCAAGGAAAAAAAGGATCAAAAAACTTACCGTGGAAATAGAAGACAAGGAAGTGCAAAAACAGATCAAAAGAAAGTGAGGAATCCAAAAAAAACTTCAGAAAATGCTTTATTAAATTCTATAATAGACCTCTTAAGCTACTTTACTACTTTAAACCGTAATCTCCTAAGGAAACCTATAATTCCATAACCATTTCTAGTAATGATAGCCAGGAAAAATCTCAATACTTTTGTTGATGACAAAAGTTGGGTAATATTCAGGCCACATAACAATATGTTCATAAACCTTAAAGCTACGTGGAATTTCTCTTCCACTGACTAGTTTGTTCTATATATCGGTTTTCCAAAAAAAAAAACACATTTAAATGGTTCACATTTAAGGATCTTTTTGATCCTGAATAATAGTTATCACTCTATTTTCTGATTTCAATATCACAAACTTTAGTCGTTCTCCCGGCTCCAACATCCTTCATTCAAGAATCTCTTGGGAAAACTTAATAACCACCTCAATTTTCTCTTCAATTGAACCAACTTTCTCTACTTCATACCAGCCACTAAGGCAAATCATGATGGTTACTGGATTTAAGAAGGTGTTGAAGTCCTCAATGCATCTCGGATGGAGTTGTACAACATGGAGCAGGAGTTTAGAGCCTTGGATTCTTTGAAATAGCAAGGTTGTAGATGAAATGAGCGTTTGACGACCCAAAGTATATGAAACTGAGCTGCTGAATAAGTGTATGGATCTAATTAAGTATGCGTTTTTGCTGAAGATTTTGAGCCGATGAAAGCAAGAAGTGGAGAAATCCTCGGGTTAGGAATAAAAATATTTCATAATGAATTACCCTTCTGGTAAAATGAGTCTTCTTATAATTGGTGTGTGGAAAGATTCATGATGAATTTCGTTTGTTATTTGGTGGACTGTGAGGATTGAAAGAAATGCAAGAGTTTTTAATGGGAAGTATAAGGATTTGGATTCGATAATTGGTGTGTGGGAACCAATATCTTCGATGGTTTTCATCTAGATACAATTCTTCACCATTGGGATGCCATAATGAGATAATTGTAATTTTTTCCTTTCTACTTGCTATCTATTGAGCTCGTTTTTGTATTTTTTTTTTCCATTCAACTTTATCACTATCCTGATGGTGAGCTGATTTTTGAATATATTTGCCCTTTTTAAGTCAATAAATAAATAAAATTTCTTATTAAAACGTCGATCGAAACATTTATTATACTTGTATAGCAATCAGACACTCTTACGAACCTGAAATGTAATATTCAGAAAAGGAAGAATATTTCGATTAAAAAAGGGCTATCTTTAATTGCTTAATGGGGAGGACTCAAATATTCAATTGCTTCCTTGCATACCTGGTTATATATGCCCAATTCCTCTCAAGTTGCAACAAATTAAAGTAAGGATTATTTATTTTTTGTTTAGGGTGAGTTTTAATTGTTAGAAAAATCTTTTGATTGGGCCGACCGAGCGAAGCGAGGGAGGACCCTATATATAGTGACTTTGTGTCAATGTGAAGCATGATTTATTTTTATTTTCTAATTTAACACAAAAAGATTGGATTTGGTGTAACCAATTTTTTTTGGTTCAACGATGAAAGGACAACACTGCCCCTCCCTTTTATTCAAATTACTATAACTCCTTATTTATCATATTTTTCAGGGGTGTAATTGGAAAGCAAAATAGAATATAACATATCTAAAAATCTGTGCCTTGGAATTTTACAAATTTTATCTCGTTGGAAAGAGTTTAAAGAAATCTACGCAATAAGTACAAACAACAATATCAAATTTAGAGTTTTTATGAAAAATTTGGAGGTGTTTATCCTTTTAGGCACAATTTTCGAAAATTGAATGCATAGCCATTATGCAAACCGCCACAAAGGATGCATAACACATTATGCGTTCATATTTTGGTTCATGCATCAACTAATTTTCTATTGCAACTAATAAAGCGATGTGCTCCTTCCGTTTCAGGAAAAATAATACTTTCATTTTTAGGCACAATTTTCGAAAATTGAATGCATAGCCATTATGCAAACCATCACAAAGGATGCATAACACATTATGCAGCCATATTTTGGTTTATGCATCAATTAATTCTCCGTATCAGAAAAATAAAATACTTTCACTCCATTTCAGGAAAAGTGATAATTTCACCACGTTTCAGAAAAAGAAATACTTTCACTCCGTTTCAGAAAAAGAGATACTTTCAATATGTTTCAGAAAAAGAGATACTTTCAATCTGTTTCAGGAAAAGTGATACTTTCATTCCGTTTCAGGAAAAATGATACATTCATTACGTTTCATGAAAAATGATACACTTTATAAATTTACAAATTTACAAGTCCGACTCCGTGCCATTATGGCGGAACTAAATTATAAGTACAAAATTTAGTTTTGCGTCAATTTGTTCGGCCAGCCGTCCCACCGTGACGACGGTCATCTAGTGATTGATTGCGATGTGTAGCATTCTTATGTAATGATAACATTATGGGATTTATTTTAATTTGTATCCAATGTTTTTGTGCGATATATAAATTTGTTTTGTAGTTACTAGTGTTTGCTAGCACAATTGTAACTAGTAAAGGCATTATCCCATGAACCAAATATTTCACATCTTTACTACGCAATACAATGCAATTTAAGGTCATTGTGATGAACCTGGGAACTGATCCCTAGTTCCTTATCCTTAGAAAATATAGCATCAACGGTCTTCGGAGGACTGCAAGACGGATCAAACAATAAGATTATTAGGGAAGACAACCCATCTGAAAGGCACACAGAGCATAGAAATTGTAGAAACCGCTAGAATGCTACCTAGAAAATCTCTAATTAGCATCTTTGTATATTTAGAATCAATAATAGTAAAACTCAATGGTTCCTTTGTATAAGAAGTGGTGGCATAAAATCATTTTTATGAGGCGTAATAAACCTAGTATTTTTAGGGGCCACTCAAAAGGAATTAGGGGCCACCTTTTTATTCCCATCCATTGAAAGGGGTTAAGGGGTGTCTTAAAAATAGAAAATTATCTATATTGTCCTTCACCTTTATACTAAATCTAAACTTATATCCTTTATTTTCATAATCATATCATTCCTCTTCTTCTTCTCTTTTCTACCAATTGAAAAAAAAAATCATCATTTTAATTTTGATTGAAAACAAAGATCGTCGATCAAACAAATGTTATGATTGATTGTTTAAAATTAAAACCCAAAATTCATTAACCTTAAAGTTGAAACTTAGAACATCAAAAAAAAAAAAAGGAGTTAAACAAACAAAACGAATAGATGATAGTAGTTGTGATTCAAAATTAGGATTTGATTACTTGAAATCAAAAATTTGATCCAAAAATTTTCTTGGATTTACAGTAGCAGAAACATAATCGGTAGATAACAATCTATTTTACCTACCGATTATGGTTGATGTTCTTGGATTTACAGTAGCAGAAACATAATCGGTAGATAATAATATACTTACCTACCGATTATGGTTGATGCTCTCCATTTCTTAAGAACATCAACCATAATCGGTAGGTAAATTGATCGTTATCTACCGATTATTCTTGATTCAAAAAATTCAATTTCTCTGTACTAAAAGTTACGCACAATCGGTAGTTAATGGTGTTCATTAACTACCGATTGTGAAAGTAGAAAATTTCGAAATTTTACTAAGTTTTGAAATTTTGAATTCAGGGCCATGAACACAATCGGTAGATAATAAGCATCACTTATTAACACAATTTACTACCGATTATGGTAGTACTAAAATTCGAAAATTGAGTATATTCGGAGGTTAAAGTAACACACTTTACTACTGATTATGGTAGTACCAAAGTTCGAAAATTTTAGGATTTTGGAAAAATCACATTTTGGGGCCAATATACATTCGGAAGTTAAATTTACTACCGATTATGGTAGTACTAAAATTCGAAAATTGAGTATATTCGGAGGTTAAAGTAACACAATTTACTACCGATTATGGTAGTACCAAAATTCGAAAATTGAGTATATTCAGAGGTAAAAGTAACACACTTTACTGCCGATTGTGGAAGGGCAATTTTGCCATTACGAAATACGCGAGATAAGGGCGATCTTCAATTTAGGTTTGGGTGACCCTATTTTGTCTTATTGTTGGCCCCTAATTCTTTTTGGATGGCCCCTAAAAATGCTAAGATAATAAAGCTTACCTTTTTCATCAGAATGTTCCAATAGATGTTGTGAAAGAACTTTGAACACACTATGTGCCCTTAATTTAAGCACAGTTATAAGGCATATTTGAATCTACAAATTCACCTCATATATAATTCCAGCATTATCTTACTAAAAAACGTAGTATTTGAAATCCTACCATCACATTCTACCTCACTGTTAAACCATAGTTGCAGTCATGGTAGTAAGCCCTCAGTTTAACATTCACTCATTGAGTTTACTGAATCACTCAAAAGTGGTGATGGTATGGGGAAAACTGCGAGGCCAGAATAACTATATCGTCGGATACAACTACGCAAGTACCCATGTTAGGCTTATATATATTTTTTTAATCTTCTAGTTTCTAAAGGATAGTAAGCTTTTGAATTTCTACCCTTGTATCGACGTACCGAGGAATACTCTTTTATAACTTAATAACCATACATCCTTAAATTGTTTTGCAGAAGACAAAAATGATATTTGGGAAGTGAAATTTACTTTTACAGTTAGAAGTCAAATGAGAAACTACCATACTAACCTTGTTGATACATGAAAATTATTACCCCTTAACAGGGCTAGGGAGCCCCTAAAGGGGAGCCAAGCCCAACATAAAACATGGGGACTTGGGAACCAAATCCCAAGTCCACTAAGAAGTATTCATAAGGAAGAAAGGATAAGGAGGGAATTAATGGTAAAGGAGAAGGTTATATTAGAAGGAATTGCATTAGTGGTAATTAAGGAGGTTTAGGACATGTGGCATGATGTCATAAAAGGAAGGGCTTTTGGGAAAGTCTATAAAAGGAGGTACATAGTACAATGGAAATTGAGTTCTCTCTGATACCATTCCTATAAAGTGTTGTCATTAGGTGTGACTAGGACGGGTAGAACCAAAATCATATCCACCCCTCAACATTTGGTGACCACACACGGAGGCTCGTGCCTAGCCCACCATGACATACCAAGGAACCAATAGCCCAGGCATGTTAAAGAATCAATAGACCATTCGACCCACTAATCTCGATGAATTAATAATAGAAGAGGAAAATGAGGATAGCGAAGAGGAAATACTAGTACAAGGCGCAGTCACACAGTCGGCAATACATGAACCCCAGAGTGGAGAGGCGAGAATAACACAAGGATAGAACACATAACAAATGACTCGGACACTGCACCCCCCCGTCTCTAACTCTACAAGACATACATAAAGAGTTGGAGAGGCGCATGCGAAGGAAACAAGAACTGAAGGAATGGGTAGAACAATCCACGACGACAGACCAAGGTGTTAGAGCATAGCTCGGTTGAACATACCAACCGTTGGTATGTCAAGTTTGGTTGTCATATTTTAGTGTGTCAAAACTCATCTAAAGTCACTTGATTATATACTAGAGTCAACTTCGTTTAGGTTAGACTAGAAAGTCTAGGAATGTTGAGACATACAAGTATTACTACGAAGACCTGAAGAATGTGAAGAAAAAGCGAACTACAACGACAACATCATCCTTCCTCTTGAGGTTAGTAATATTGACTCGAACTATTTCATTCCTAACGTATCTTTCAAGTCGTGCTATATTGAAAACATAACTGCGAAGCTGTATATACTGTACATATTGTATGATACTCTAGTGATGTGACATGGTCATATTTGTATGATCATAGTATTAGGGAATTAGACTACGAAGTATAACGCTTATCTTTTGAACTTCGTAGATATGACATCGACATAATCTTTTATATACTGTTATGATTACGTGAATGGGTTATAGTGAAGATTTCATCCTAGTAAACAATGTTTTACATTTTTTTAGGAAGTACATTCATGAACTTGTTTTATGAATCGAAAGGGAAATCGTTAGGCATATTGGTACGGCTATTCATTGCAAATCTTTGGATTACCAATATGTGTGAGATGGTAGAACCGATCGTAACTTTATTATGTATCTTGGTATAACTAATCACAATGCCTGTGTTATGTAATCGATCCTTGTAATTGTTAACCGGTCTTGGTAATTGGTGTAACCGATCCTGGTAACTGGTGTGACCGATCACAAGCACTACCATGAGAATATGGTAACCTGTCCTGGTAATTGATGTAACCAATCCTGGTAACTGATGTAACCGATCCTGGTAACTTGTGTGATCGACCACAAGTATTTCCATATTGAGGTATAACCAATCCTAGTGATTGGTAGAACCAATTGAACCCATGTATGCGATTTGATATTTGATCAATCACATAGTAATCTTGGAATACTGGTGAACCAATTCTAAACTTGTTTGGAAGTGTGGTATAACCGATTCCAAGAATGTAAATCCATGTAAATATGAATAAGGATTTACAGTGAAAAGATGTCAACATACTTTGAACACGTACAGTAACTCTTATCATTTATTGTTCAAAGATATTCCTTAGTACTCAAGGAGATCCTGTGCCGAAATAAATTGAGAATCTTTTAATTAAGGTTTTTAGTTTTATATGCTTTTATTTCCAGCAATTAAATGCATATCTCTAGAGAATAAAAATTAGTAATGTCAATTTATTAAATGGAGATTTTCTATTGAGAGATTTCAGAAATTTTGGGTAAGCATTTATTGGAATTAGGAAAACCAATTTTGACATTCATTGCATATCTTGAGAATATTTTCGGTTTTGGAAATTCCTTGGTGTCCAAACATCCGTGGTCTATAAATACCTAAGTTTGTATTTCTAGCAAACTATCCTAAGAGCCACGCAAACTTCATTTTTGTTGTTTCTGGTAGAGCCGTCTATTCGGAGAGGAAAGTATCTTAATTAGGTGAAATCTCTTATGACCGCTCGTTTAAAGACTTCTGTGGGATCAAGAAGTTCTACGAGTACCGTTGGTGGGAAACTAGATAATTGCAGTTGAAAAAGAGGGGGTCTAACAACCACACCCAATATTTCGTTTAGGAAATCTGTATGAACAAACTCCAATATAATTCCAAGAGAATAACCTAGACAGTCAGACTCAATCAATGGAAATATATCCAAGAGTTGTATCTCTGTTTCTCAATGTAATCAGCAAATCAAACAGATAGAATCCGTGAGCCTTATTATTATGAGAAACAACTTGAACAGTACCAAAGACCAATGTTCAAGTGTCAATCAATTTATATCAACAACCAAAGGTTGGATTATCTAATTGATTGAACTACGCACAACCTGTGATATTTCAATTATATAAATGAATATAATGCAGAAAAGAAATAACACAGACACCAGAAATTTTGTTAACGAGGAAACCGCAAATGCATAAAAACCCCGGAACCTAGTCCATATTTGAACACCACACTGTATTAAGCCGCTACAGACACTAGCCTACTACAAGTTAACTTCGAAATGGAATGTAGTTGAGCCCTAACCAATCTCACACTGATCAAGGTACAGTCGCATTCCTTATGCATCTAAATCCCAGCAGAACTCTACGCACTTGATTCCCTTACCTGATCTAACCCACAACTAAGAGTTTTTACGACCAAAAGTCGAAGACTTGATAAACAAATCTGTCTCACACAGAAAAGTTTATTGGCTTCAAAGCAATTTTCAACTGATCAAATGATCAATACGAAATATTCCGAGTCTACACCAAATGACTGTCTCACATAAATCATATAAGATGTTACCAGGCGATTTTCATATGATCATCTTTTGACTTTTGTCAAGAATATAAGATGAACTTGGTTAAAGCGAAAGCTTACCAACATATATTTCGAGAAATATGTATAATCGAAGTCTATATAGCTATACAACTTTTGTCTAAAAATAGGAGATAGAGTAGAAATAGACTTTTGAGTGATAGATGAGTTCAAGTATCCACATACCTTTTGTTGATGAATTTCCACAAGCTTCCCTTAGTAGTTCTTCGTCTTCAATCGATGAACGCCGTGAAGTCTAAAGCTCAACTACACATTCTATCCTAATCCGAGACTTAGCTATAAGTAGACTTGAAATCAAGACTTATAGTTTTGACAACTAAACTTCACAAACAAGCTTGAGATAGCAACGCTTGCGAGTTCGACCGAGCAGTGCTCTAACAATCTCCCTTTTTGTAAATTTTAGTGACAAAACTATCAATACATATGGATTACAAAATAGATAAACTTTGTAGCTTCTCATCCAAATACTGGATTTCCTTGGTTCTTAAACATTACTCGAAATCTTCGTTACTTCCAAGTACTCTAGTGATTCTGAACGTGTTCAACTCTGCATCATAGTTGTTGAAGATCCGTAGCCATAACAATAAGAAAACCATTGTTCTCAATTATTGTTATTTAGTGTCATAGTATTATTACACAACATCAAAGTCCAATTGCATTACAACTTTGACAACAATAATATGGTGATATGTATCACTACCCCTTAGTCAATACTTCATCTCACAATGAAAACCACTCCCCCTTACATAATGATCCGTAAGCGATATGTATTTGTAGTGTGAACTACACAATAATTCTCCCCCTTTTTGTCAATATAAATTGGTAAAGGTACGAAAATTAGCGGGATCATAATGAAATTCTCATAGAGATACTTCATGACTAAAAGATAACATATCAACTTTGTTTCGATGATTTCACATAGTCGAAACTTAGTGTATTCATCAAGGAGTTTATAAAGATATAAGAAAACTCCTACAATATTACACAGCCGCACTCCCCATAAAGATTTGGCAATTAAGCACAAGTTCAAATAAGAACTCTCCCCCATAAATGTCATTCCCGAAAGAACAACAAGAGCGACCTTACTTTTACAAGAAAAGAAAGATTTATTTGGACATTAACAGATTACATGAAACATGAATTTGTATCCAGAAACACAATTAAATTAACCACAAGAGAAACCATGATTAATTTAATCGGAAATGCTCAACATAAGAGAACTTACGGAGCCATTCAGTACTTTCACATAGAAATGGATCAGGGAAAGATCAATACTGCGGAATATACAAAGATTCATTTTATTTTCATCAATACTTGCATAATGATACCATAGACTTAATCTTTGTTATCAAAAGTTCATCCTATTTTCCATCAATATTTGCATAAAGACATATAATAGACTTAACTTTTGACATATATGGGATAATCATAGTTCACGGACGCAAACACTCATATCCCATAACAATTTTTTGCAATATATAAAACCAATAAAGATTAATACTGCAAAATCATTTTTCAAATAAACTTTAGAATTTAAATAAATAAATCTAAAAACATTGCAAGATGAAAATCGTTGGCAATAGCAATGTGAAATCACAATATAGGCTATTCCAAACCCTAGTTATCCTTCTTAAAACACAAGAATAAATTCTCATAAGAAATTTCCTAGACATTAAGAAAAATCAACAAGCTAATAAAAAAAAAAGACTCCTAAACCAGCAAAACCGATCATGAACTGAAATCACTAAGCTTTTCTGGAACCCTCACAAGTCTTGAGACCTTTGAGCTTTTGATTGACAGCATTCACTACTTCTTCAGAGAAGATATCCTCATTGAGAAGACTTTAACATGTGTCTTCATGAGAACAAGGTCAGAGTTAACCTTTTTCAACTCAGTTCTTAACACATCGAGACCCTTCATTGCAGTTTTGCTTCCTTAAAGTATTTAATAAAATCATGAACCACTTCGGCCGAAACCATCTCCTCATTCTCAACATCTTGATGAGAATAGGCATAGTAGCATGAGGCATCAGGATTTTGACCATTAATATCTACCAAGGTTCTTTTCTTCCTCCCTTTGGACTCGGAACCAATACCATTATCAAGAAAACCTCTTGCAAAATCACAGGTGCGAGAAGGTGAAGAATTCTTGAACAAAAGAAATCCTAGAGTACACGTACATGACTCAATAGGTTTGGTATTTAAATGGTTTCTTAGGGACGGTAACTTTTAGGGTTTCTAAAGACAGTTCGTGACAAGTAAGTTATGGGTACCCGTACGAACACAACCCGAACCCAAAAGAAAAACTAAACTAACACTGTAACGTACCCTTTTACAAGGTAAAACAAAATAGTATAATTTTGCTACGTGAAGATTTTCTTTCACAAAATTTTGGCTCAATAAATTTTTATATTTCCACCGAAAAATAATTTAGAGCACAAGAGTAGCAGGCAACTTAGTTATAACAAAAACTTCTTTAAAAATAAATACAAAATGAAGAGATTCTCGAGACACAAAAAATACTTACGCAAAGCTGTCTGTAGATTTAGCTATGGACGATAAGAAAATAGCTCGACTAATAAGAAAGCATATTACCAATAATTATACCTGATTATTAGCAACTCTTACTCAACAGGATTTTTATGAGTAAGCATTCAACCCTTGTGATTAATCAGCACAAGTATGAGCTTTATGCTCATCAAATGAATATTCTTCATGGTTAATCCTCTTTTTCCTTCTAATTTTTGGAGGAAACCCTTTGTGATGTGAAAAAGTATCATAAAACTTACTATCATCAAAGTATGAGACTAAGTTTGAATCCTTACCAGAGGAAGTTTGTATGGAGGATTTTGACAGCATGTTGATAAGATCCTTGTATCCTTCAATTATCATATTAAGATTGTCCTTCATATCTCCATTGTTGCTTCCACCCACTGGTACTTTTTTCACATCTTGTACATCATTCTTTTCATTTGGTTGAGAAGAACCTTTCTGAAATCTTCTTGAGCGATTCGTATTAATGCTACAATTGGTTCGAACGTTCGAAGAGCATATTGAACTAACTTTCCTGGAAGAATTCACAGGGTGAGTACTAAGACCAATAGGTTTAGACATCCGAATGTCAGTTACACCTTTGAGTATTAAATCTAAGGTGTGCTGGAGTCGACCAAAGTGATTGCCATTCAGCTTCAGTTTGCTCTTCTGTTGAACATGTCCTTTTGAATCACAAAAAAAAAACATACTTTATAATCACATGAGTGATTAGAGTATGTAGCATTAGAGACATTGTTAGAAGGTTTCTTCCTTCCATGAGACATGGTAAATCCATGATCAGTGGAAGAACCAAACACTCCTTTAGTAATAGGAAGGGTTTGCAGTTTAGCTTCTGAAGTTGTTTTCATTAGAGAAACATGATTAGAATTAGTAACGTTTTCCAATTTCACGGCAACGTCAGAAGTAGTTGGTATGACAGACTCCCTAGGACGACTTTTATCTTGAATAGAGAGATTATTCAATAGTCGTTCAATTTCACAGGAATCTTCCATGAGTTTAGCCCCGAGTAAGGTTCGAGATGAACAACCTACAACAATTTCCTCACGAAGAACCCTTAGTTGGGAATCAAGATCTTTTACCATACCAACCATTGTATTGATCTTGTGTTTCAGCCTATTGATTAAAACTGCCTGGATTCTAACAAGTTTTAGAATCGTTATACTCTCTCGGGCCGTTGACCTTTCTACTTCATAATCAGATTCGTTAGTAAGATAATCAGGGTAACACATCAATCCTTGTCTGTTCCGTAGGAACAAAATGTTAATCAATATGTGAGATAGACAAGTCTTTCTCTTTAATAGACTTCATAGAAACAGAACTTTTGTCTCTGGTGATGTGTTTGTCAGAGATAGCACAACTGTCGATAGAGTCATATTGCTACAAACAAAGACTTATGAGGTCTTACTCTTAAACGTGTATAATACCAATTGAAAAAGCGGGGGTCTAACAATTACATCCAATATTTCATTTAGGCAATCTGTATGGACAAACTCCAATATAATTCCAAGAGAATCAACTAGACAGTCAGACTAAATCAATGGAAATATATCCAAGAGTTATTTCTCTGTTTCTAAATGTAATCAGCAAATCAAACAGATAGAATCCGTGAGCCTGATTATTATGAGAAACAACTTGAATGGTACCAAAAACCAATGTTCAAGTGTCAATCAATTTATATCAACAACCAAAAGTTGGATTATCTAATTGATTGAACTACACACAACCTGTGATATTTTAATTATATAAACGAATATAATGCGGAAAAGAAATAACATAGACACCAGAAATTTTGTTAACGAGGAAACCGCAAATGCAGAAAACCCCCGGGACCTAGTCAATATTTGAACACCACATTGTATTAAGCCGCTACAGACACTAGCCTACTACAAGTTAACTTCGGACTGGAATGTAGTTAATCCCTAACCAATCTCACACTGATCAAGGTACAGTCGCGTTCCTTACGCCTCTGAATCCCAGCAGGACTCTAAGAGTTGCTACGACCCAAAGTCGAAGACTTGATAAAAAAATCTGTCCCACACAGAAAAGTCTATTGAATAGATAAATCTGTCTCTAACAGAAATACCTACAAGTTCTTGTTCCGTCTTTTGATAAATCAAGGTGAACATGAACCAATTGATACACCGGACTTATATTACCGAAGAACAGCCTAGTAATATCAATCACCTCACAATAATCTTAATCATATGGAAGAGAAAAAATATATTGTGGAATCACAAACGATGAGACGAAGATATTTGTGACTACTTTTTATCTTGCCTATCGGAGATTGAATCTCGGGCAAATCTTAGAAAATATAGTACTCAATACGATAGAATAAAGCAAGACCAGAACACGCAACTATAGAGAAATAGTTGGGTCTGGCTTCACAATCCCAATGAAGTCTTTAAGTCGTTAACCTATAATGGTTTTAGGAAAAACCTAGGTTAAAAGAGAATCGACTCTGGTCGCAACTAGTATCACACAAGAGGTGTGGGGATTAGGTTTCCTGGTTGCTAGAGTTCTCCCTTATATAGTCTTCAAATCAGGGTTTGCAATCAATGTTACCTTGGTAACAAAGCATTCAATATTCACCGTTAGATGAAAACCTGATTAGACTTAAGCTAATATCTTTCAACCGTTATATCGAACTTAGCTTGTTACACACAAATGAAAAGTGACTTCATTTAGATATGGGTAACCGTACCTAAATGTGTACACCTTGTTGGCTCAACAATAGTTAACCGAAGTTAGCCATATGAACACTTTCATATCAACCTTGTTCATCTTAACACAACAAGTTCAAATGACTCAAATGAAACTAGTTCTAGAGTTGTTCAATTGTTTATATTCTCATAGAAGTATACAAGACACAATTGAAGCAAAATCAATTTTGATTCACTCGAATCAATTCATGAACATTATAGCCACGGTTTGCAAAAGATTGCATTCCTTATTTTATAAATGTATTAGTTCATGAACAAATCGATTTTAGAACATAACCCACTCAAATATGCAAACGGGTACGCATACCTAAGTAGCCGGACTTGGTATGGGTTCGCCAGTATGCGAACGGTTACGCATACTGCCGTACACCACCAAACTCAGTTGAATTCCCGGACTTGAACTTTACGCATGTACGCATACGGGTATGCATACTAGGTTCCCGGACTTCAACTAACAAACCAATACGCAAATGGGTATGCATACTATGGTTCCCGGACTTGGAATAACTTGCAATAGTTAGTATACGTATACTGTGTTATATCCAATCATGGTTAATTGTTCTAAACTCCCATTTCAATCATTGAAACATTCTTAGAAGACGACAATAGCTGTCTCACACAAACTATTAACTTCAAAGATATTTTCAAGTGATCAAAT
This sequence comes from Papaver atlanticum, assembly GCA_023531105.1. Taxonomy (NCBI): domain Eukaryota; kingdom Viridiplantae; phylum Streptophyta; class Magnoliopsida; order Ranunculales; family Papaveraceae; genus Papaver; species Papaver atlanticum. Next base: position 1,524,911 of record JAJJMB010017633.1, on the reverse strand, counting down.
GATTAATACGAAACATTCTGAGTCTACACCAAATGACTTCTCACACAAATCATATAGGATGAACTTTGTTAAAGCGAAAGCTTATCAACACATATTTCGAGAAATATGTAAGCGAGTTAAACTCAGCTCGAAATATCAAATGTGTATAATCGAAGTCTATATAGCTATACGACTTTTTTCTCAAAATAGGAGATATAGTAGAAATATACTTTTGAGTGATAGATGAGTTCAAGTCTCCACATACCTTTTGTTGATGAAGTTCCATAAGCTCCCCTTAGTAGTTCTTCGTCTTCAATCGATGAACACCGTGAAGTCTAAAGCTCAACTACACATTCTTTCCTAATCCGAGACTTAGCTATATGTAGACTAGAAATCAAGACTTATAGTTTTGACAACTAAACTTCACAAACAAGCTTGAGATAGCAATGCTTGCGAGTTCGACCGAGCAGTGCTCTAACAGCAATGTTATTAGTTTTCGATTGATTTGATTGACTAACGGTTGTTGAAACTTTGATTACACCTAGTTTGTTTATTCTTGAGAATCTTCTCTTCTGAAATAAGATTCACTCAAACTAGATCGAAGTATCAACGGGATATTTAGAACTGTTTGTAGATCTAAAGACATCTTGTGATAATCCATTATTAACAGACTCCGTTCTATGTGTGATTGATCACAAGAGATTCAAGTAGTATTTTGCAGGTGTTTATTGAAGATTAAAGAATATTTGAAGACGAAGAAGATTTCTTATTTTGTTCTCATATCTTTGGGTGTGCACAAACCTTGATCGGCTGGGATCCAACTAGAATCGTATTTGTTCGATTGATTAGTTGCGTGAGATCGGAATTCTCAATATATCTCTTTGAGATTTATTTTGATTGAGTGCGAATCTAAACTTGACTACTTAGGTAGTTATTGGATAGATTGATCTAACCAGGCAAAGGAGTTTATTAGATTAAACGGAAGGGCCTTTGCATATGACTTGAGATATCTTTATCTTGCAAGAATCGAAAGAGTTGTTACCAAACAGATTTGTTGTTCCTTTACTGTTTGGAATACGATCCAAAGGAATTGTTCCAGTGCGTGCACTAAGGAAACTAAGTGAACTAGGGGTAGTTGCTTGGTCTCAACTATATGAAGTTGGTGTAGATTTTTTATAGCGGCTTAATTATGAGAGTATTCAATTCTGTACTAGGTCCCGGGGTTTTTATGCACTTACAGTTTTCCTCGTTAACAAAATCTTGCTGTGTCTTTTACTTTTCTATTTCCGCAATTATAATTGTTATTATATTAAAAGTAAAATACATAAACGTTAACTCCACATATACTTGATAGTGATCCAATAGAGTTTGGTTAAGTCTGAACCTATTATCAAGTATCATACTTCGTTATTGTATTGTCTCGATCTTGTATCCATAGTGAATCACACAAGTTATCTTGTTGTCGTATTGTCTCGATCTCGTATCCATTGATGATCACACGAAGTGTGAACCGATTTGTTGTATTGTCTCAACTCAGTCTATAGAGAATCACTTTCGGTAGAGGAATTATAGGTGGATAAATAAAAGATTGTGAGTAGGCAAACACGAAAAGATCTAACAATTTGTGTTTGGTGCGATCCAACCTATAAGATTTGAATCTATGTCTGATTCAGTTAACGTTATGCAAGAGTATGAGTACTCAAAAGTTGAGGATGATACTTCTACGTTAACTCATGATCCAGGAGTTACAAAAATTAAGAGTACATCTGAGTCTATCTCTTATAGAAAAGAAAATCCTGATAAAGAGTTGGTAAAACTCCTTAAGCATATAAGATCTCTCTGTCTACAAGGATGTTAATATTAAAAACATAGTCAAATCTTCTTAAGCAAGAGATCAGGGAAACAGACATTCAACTGAATATTTTATCCAAAAAAAATATGGATCTCACTGTCAAAGTAGAAACTCTTGGTAAATCTCTTACTCAAGAACAATAGATTCATCCTATGACTCTGACTAACGATTCTGTTATAATTTCTCCTGATGAGGAAAACAAAAGTCCTTGCTCGACTTTTACAGATCGTGATAACAAGACTTGTTTGATCACGTCTGAAACAAATCATGATGATGGGAGTTTTCCTAACTACATCAAGTTAGAAGAGAATGAATAACTATCTTCTACAACTACTGATGATCAAACGAAATCTTGTCCAAAGGAAACTTTAAACCGATTCCGTGAAAAAGATCTTAAGGAATACAACTTTCAATCACTTGACATGAAACTTATACTTCTTCAAAATACTATGGTAAAAGTATTAAAAGAAGTTTCTTGTCTTAAAAAACTGAAAGATCATTCCTCAGTAGAAAGACAGAATATACCCCAAACTGATAAAATCAACTCAAAAGAATCAGAAGAAAGAGTTGATAATCACTTCTGGAAAAAGGTTCCTCCTCACTCATGTCGAAACAGTCTTTTTTTATATGAATAACATTTTCAGAAGAAAGGGAAGGAAATATTTCTGCCAATAGAAACCATCAGGGAAGATTTCCAATAATTTTTTCAGACAATCAAACTGATGTGCATAATAAGGAAATCCTTAGAATGAGAAAATCTTATGAAAATATCATTGACGGTATTAAGAGAGGCTTATCCATCTATGAAAATTCTCACATCAGTACGATTTCTCCTCATGATCATACATTTAGATCAAGGAAGGATCATCTTCTTGGGAGAAAATACTTTGGGCAGAAACTTCCAAAAAGAAACATGAACTATGTTTCTGATACTCGTTGTAAGCTCGATAAGGCTTACTCTGATACAACCTAGTTGTATGGAGAATGTGTATCCTCATCCAAATTCGTGCTCACATTTTTGGGGTGAGGAAGCACATAAAACGAGAGCACATGTTATTTTTTTATCGAATAAATTGTGACAATTCTTGGATGAGCTGCGAATCCATCTTTTCTTAAAACAAAAAATTATTGTTCATGTTTATCATGATCTTCCATAATTAGGTTTTATTTGATTTTTTTAAATTGTAATAAAACCTTCCATCTTGAGAAGTTCGGACGCAGGAAACAAAATATATTCTTAATATATTTTCGGAAATTCCATTGTATTTTCGGTATGAAAGTTGTCTCTTCTTAAGAGAAATTTTCTCTTGCTTGTGTTACCATGATTAAATCTTATTTAAATCCTTGAGCATGCCTCCAATAACTCGCAGTATTACAAAACTAAATAAGGAGGAAGCTCAAAAAGTTAAGGATTGTCAAGGAATCAATATAGAAAGGAAGAAGAAGATCATATCAAAAATCATGTCTGATTATGAATCTGGTAGTTCTACTGGATCCCAAGATGAGTCATGTCTGTTGGCTTACAACCTTCAAGATCCAACAAAAACCAAGTGGATTCCTTCTGATAGTATGGTAGACTATATCCATGGTTTTGAAGAACTAAGATCCAATCTCATATTAACGGTTCGAAATCAAGATTGGCTCAAGAAAAGGATTGAGGAAACAAAAGCTGATCTTGCTGACATGAAGGTTCAAGTTAAAAAGCTTGAAAAACAAAAAGTAGTTGCAGACAAGTCTCTCGATACATGCTTCAAGAGTTTGAAAACTGAAGAAACCTCAGTGAACAATCAGAGCACCACTAGGGATTAAGTTATATGTTGTAATACTTAATCCATAAAAATAGACATCAATCTTTTTATTTGCGTCAATTATTGTATAAGGTCTATTTTGAATAAACTATCATTATTTATGAATAAAATTATTTCTTTATAATTTTTCTTGTGATAGTTACCGATTACATAGCCCGTGAATGAATGTTTATATTTTTGCTATGTGTATTCAGTTTATGGGATGTCTGATTTTGGTTTTCATTAACCTTAATATTCGATCTCATATGATGTAACCCTTATGGTTTGTGTGACTTTTTGATTTAGCGGGATTAAGTTCTAACCCATGTTGGTAGGCTTTATCAAAGGATCATAAGGTGTTCCGATTGAAACTCATATATGAAAAGTCACAATATGTTGAATCAATTTATGTTTACATGAGTTGTGTTTAGCATAACATATGTGTTTCGGGTTTTCAACTTTTGATATTGGCACGCATTAGTTAAAACCGATTCAACCTTTCTCTGGTAAAGGTTGCTTTTGTTGTTGTTCTTTTGTTCTTGCGAAAGGATGACAACACACTGGGGGAGAGTTCTTACTTGAACTTGCACTTAATGATATATTTTTATGGGGAGAAGAGGTTGCGGAATCTGAGGTAACGAATTTGTTAGTTAATCATTTTCCTGTTTAAGAAAATCCTGTTTATATTGTATATATTTTGCTTTTGCTTAACACAATTTCGGTACAATTGATATGTTCCATTATTGTGTATGGATGTATGTGTATTTATGATTCAATTGTTTCCGGTTAAGAAAAATTATGTCAATTTATTTGGCTTATTGTTTGGTATCTTCTTTATTGTTGGGTATCAAGTGTTTTTGCTTAATGAAATTCGGTGCAATTGCGGTGCTATAATGTATGTTTGTTTCAATTGCTTCCGGTTAAGAAAATAATTGTGCAAGTCAATTTATTTGTGTTTGTATGTATTGTTTATGGCTTAACAAAATACGGGATCATTTGTTTAGACCAATTTGATTCCGGATAAGAGAAACTAAGTTAATTCTGATTTTAGTTAGACTTATCAAATTGGAGGAGTCGGTTATTCAAGTCTAATCGAATGCCTTGACAAGAAAGACTAGTTAACTAACCTAGTGTTGTCTTGTCTAAAGAGAAAGGACTAAGTTATTGTCTGAATAATTAGAGCCTGATGAGAGAAATGAAGTTAATTATGATCTTTATTTTGGTCTTATCGAAATAAGCGATTGTATGTTTGCAATCGATTTAACAAGGGAATTAAGTTTCTTAGTCGATTTGTTAAACTATTAGGGAAAATTGCTCCGGGGAATTGTTTCCTTGATAACATAATAAAACTAAATTACTTGTAGTTTCAGCTTTAATATTGGTTATCTAAAGTGGTATGTGAAACCTTCGTGCTTAACTCTTATAGGTTGTTTACAAGTCTTTTAGATTTGTAAGATCCTTTCGGTTTGTCCTTTATTTGCTAGAACCTTTGTAATTTTGTGACAAAAAGGAGGAGAAATATATGGAGTAAACAAGTTATTTGTTTATCCATATGTAATAAGAGTTTTGTCACTAAATTTGACAAAGGGGGAGATTGTTAGAGCATAGCTCAATTGAACTCACCAAGCGTTGGTATGTCAAGTTTGGTTGTCATATTTTAGTGTGTCAAAACTCATCTAAAGTCGCTTGATTATATACTAGAGTCAACTTCGTTTAGGTTAGACTAGAAAGTCTAGGAATGTTGAGACATACAAGTATTACTCCAAAGACTTGAAGAATGTGAAGAAGAAGTGAACTACAACGACAACATCATCCTTCCTCTTGAGGTTAGTAATATTGACTTGAACTGTTTCATTCCTAACGTATCTTTCAAGTCGTGCTATATTGAAAACATAACTACGAAGCAGTATATATTGTACATATTATATAATACTCTAGTGATGTGACATGGTCATATTTGTATGATCATAGTATTAGGAAATTAGACTACGAAGTATAACGCTTATCTTTTGAACTTCGTAGATATACATCGACATAATCTTGTATATACTGTTATGATTATGTGAATGGGTTGTGGTGAATATTTCATCCTAGGAAACAATGTTTTACAATTGTTTAAATGAAGTACATTCATGAACTTGTTTTATGAATCGAAAGGGAAATCATTAGGCTTATTGGTACGGCTATTCATTGCAAATCTTTGGATTACCAATATGTGTGAGATGGTAGAACCGATAGTAACTTTGTTATGTATCTTGGTATAACTAATCACAATGCCTGACTTATGATTTTGTATGACTAGTTTTTATTAATTGGTGTAACCGATTCTAAGTAATCACCATGAAATGGTATGATCGATATTTGTAATTGGTGTGACCGATCACAGAGTGTTGTGTAATCGATCCTTGTAATTGTTAACCGGTCCTGGTAATTGGTGTAACCGATCCTGGTAACTAGTGTGACCGATCACAAGCAATACCATGAGAATATGGTAATGGGTCCTGGTAATTGATGTAACCGATCCTAGTAACTGACGTAACTGATCCTGGTAACTTGTGTGACCAATCACAAGTATTTCCATATTGAGGTATAACCAATCCTAGTGATTGGTAGAACCGATTGAACCCATGTATGTGATTTGATATTTGATCAATCACACAGTAATCTTGGAATACTGGTGAACCAATTCTAAACTTGTTTGGAAGTGTGGTATAACCGATTCCAAGAATGTAAATCCATGTAAATATGAATAAGGATTTATAGTGAAAAGATGTCTACATACTTTGTACACGTACAGTAACTCTTATCATATATTGTTCAAAGATATTCCTTAGTACTCAAGGAGATCCTGTGCCAAAATAAATTGAGAATCTTTTAATTAAGGTTTTTAGTTTTATATGTTTTAATTACCAAAAATTAACTTCATATCTCTAGAGAATAAAAACTAAAATGTGCATTTACTAATTGGAGATTTTCTATTGAGAGATTTCAGAAATTTTGGACGAGCATTTATTGGAATTAGGAAAACCGCTTTTGACATTCATTGCATATCTTGAGAATATTTTCGGTTTTGGAAATTCCTTGGTGTCCAAACATCCTTGGTCTATAAATACCTAAGTTTGTATTTATAGCAAACTATCCTAAGAGCCAAGCAAACTTCATTCTTGTTGTTTCTGGTGGAGCCGTCTATTAGGAGAGGAAAGTATCATAATTAGGTGAAATATCTTACGACCGTGCGTTTAAAGACTTCTGTGGGATCAAGAAGATCTATGAGTACCATTGGTGGGAAACTATATAATTGTAGTGTTATTAGTTTTCGATTGATTTGATTGACTAACGGTTGTTGAAACTTTGATTGCACCTAGTTTGTTTATTCTTGAGAATCTTCTCTTCTGAAATAAGATTCACTCAAACTAGATCGAAGTATCGACGGAATCTTAGAACTGTTTGTAGATCGAAAGACATCTTGTGATAATCCATTGTTAACTGACTATATTCTGTGTGTGATTAATCACAAGAGATTCAAGTGGTGTTATGCATGTGTTTATTGAAGATTAAATAATATTTTAAGATGAAGAAGATTTCTTATTTAGTTCTTATATCTTTGGGTGTGCACAAACCTTGATCGGCTGAGATCCAACTAGAATCAGATTTATTCGATTGATTAATTGCGTGAGATCGGCATTCTAAATATATCTCTTTGAGATTTATTTTGATTGAGTGCGAATCTAAACTTGACTACTTAGGTTGTTATTGGATAGATTGATCTAACCAGGCAAAGGAGTTTATTAGATTAAACGTAAAATCCTTTGTATATGACTTGAGATATCTTTATCTTGAAAGAATCGAAAAATTTGTTACCAGACACATTTGTTGTTACTTTAATGTTTGGAATACGATCCAAAGGAATTGTTCCAGTGCGTGCACTCATTGAAATCAGAAGCGCATGGATACTGAGAAAACTAAGTGAACTAGGGGTAGTTGCTTGGTCTCAACTATACGAAGTTGGCGTAGATTTTGTATAGCGACTTAATTATGATAGTATTCAATTCTGGACTAGTTCCTTGGGTTTTTCTGCACTTGCAGTTTTCCTCGTTAACAAAATCTTGCAGTGTCTTTTACTTTTCTATTTCCGCAATTATAATTGTTAGTGTTATTATAATTAAAAGTAAAATACACAAACGTTAACTCCACATATACTTGATAGTGATCCTATAGAGTTTTGTTAAGTCCGAACCTATTATCAAGTATCATACTTCGTTATTGTATTGTATCGATCTTGTATCCATAGTAAATCACACTAGTTATCTTGTTGTCGTATTGTCTCGATCTCGTATCCATAGATAATCACAGAAGTGTGAACCTATTTGTTGTATTGTCTCGACTCAGTCTATAGACAATCACTTTCGGTAGAATACTTATAGGTGGATAAATAAAAGATTGTGGTGTATTTGGGTACCCTCGTCTTTTCACAAGGTATCACCGAAGGAGTAGCAAGGAGCGGAGGACACAAGGATAACAAGTCAACAACGATGTCACAAGAAGCCGTGGAAAATACCTAGAAACAAACTATCGCGTGGTAAAGCAAGACAACTACGGCTCTATGAGCAATCCTTACCTAGCGAGCATCAGCGAGTTCCTATACCCGAAGGATTATACATCACCAAAGTTCAGGGTATACGACGGACAAGGAAATACGCGAGAACATCTTAGCCGATTTTTGGCAGCAATGAACGACAGGGCCTCTAATGGAAAGCTATGCCTAAGAGAATTACCTTAATCACTCAAAGGAATGTCATTCACTTGGTATGATAACCTAAAGGCAGAAAGCATAGACTCGTGGAAAACCATGTCCGCCCTCTTCCTAAGGAAATTTTACTCAGCCAAGAGAAAGATCACATCAATATATTTGAGCAGGTGCGGCCAGCGGATAGTAGAAGAAATATGGAAATATATTTTTCGTTTCAGACATCTTGCGCTGGACTGCCACGAAGATATCAGTGAAGGAGCGCTAGTCGAGATTTTTATACGTGGAATGACATCAACCTTTAAGAAGAGACTGATCAACTTCAGGTTCCAAACTTTTGTCGAGCTGGAAGAAGCAACAGAGAGGATCACCGACTGTGTTGAAGAGATGCATACAGATCACCTCTGGCACCACACAATTAATGCCATTTCCGAAGCGCCAAACAATGTAAGGCTCAACGTCGGAAAGGGAAGGAAAGATTTGTTTCATACTACCAAGGGGAACCTCAGAGGAACCAGAGAAACAAAGAGATAATCGAGCTTATGGAACAGTGGCTAACGAACAAAGAAATCAAACTACCACCGACGGTAATGGATATCAACAAACTAGACAAAGGCGCTGCCAGATACTGTCACTATCATCAAAGAGTAGGCCACCCGACAGTGGAGTGTTTCGCCATTAGAAACATGTTTTACCGCAAACGCGCAGCTGGATAAATCGAGGTAACAGAACAAGCAATTGAACATGACCCCCTCCCTCACCATTAAACCATAATTGGGAGAGGCGTACATAAAGTAAACAATCCAACGTGCGGAAAGACCGCTGTCTCCCCTCCATAAATCCAGTAAGAGACAACAACGTCCCGTAACAAAAGGAAAGTTGTATTCCTTTTTGTCCCCTATAAATAAAAATTTATAATAACAAATAGAGGCGTTGAAAATAAAAATGTATCGGCATTACAATATACAAAAAGGCTACGGGATGCATAGACACCCGGTCTGCCAATGAACCTACAAAAGACTACGGGATGCATAGACACCCCGTCGGTCGATGAATCTACAAAAGGCTACGGGATGCATAGACACCCGGCCGGCTAACAAATTTACAAAAGGCTACGAGATGCATAGACACCCGGTCGGCCGATAAATCTACAAAAAGGCTACAGGATGCATAGACACCCGGTCGGCCGATAAATCTACAAAAGGCTACGGGATGCATAGACACCCGGTCGGCTAACAAATTTACATAAAGGCTACGGGATGCATAGACACCTGGTTGGCTAACGAATTTACAAAAAGGCCACGAGATGCCAAAGGCGCCCAGTCGGCTGACGAATTCTCAAAAGGATATGAGGCATCAAAAATGCTCGGCCAACTAATAAACCCGCAAAGGCGTAGAATCCAACGCCGCTATCCACCTAACACAAAAGAGGGGGAGGGGTAGGCGCGTTTCATCACCCTTCCTAACGCGTTTTATCACCTAAAACAACAAAAACAACAAAAAAAAAAGAGGAGGGTAGGCGCTTTTGACATACTCCCTATCAAATCCCACCAAGGCAAAACACGACGCCACACTATATCTAAAATAAGAATATGCACGTTTAGTACACTCCGCGTCCTAAAGGGGGAAGGGTAGGCACTTTTGACATACGCCCTATCAAATCCCACCAAGGAAAAACACGACGCTGCATTAGCCTAGCCTAATCCTAAGGCGCTGGTTAGCATGTTTTACATAAAAGAAGCACAAGATACTCTACCACGCAGATCAGAGGATTTTACGTGAAACATAATAAAAACAGAATTAACGACAAACATAAAGTTAATCAAAGAAAGCGCAGAATGAAACCTCCAAACTTAAATGCATCATAAAAACATCCCACACAGCTAAAATATCCGCAAACAACCAAATATACAACAAATTGTCCAAAGGAAAGAAGATGCACGAAATAAATAAACAGTAAAAGGAAGAAAGGGGGAAATGAAAACAGAGTGTATCAAGTAGATTGGAACATAGACCACACCTGTCTTTTCTTCTAAAGCTCCACGCGAACCTTCTCCTCTGCGATCTCCGCCTGCTGGGCCGCAACAACCACTGCCCCCACACTAGCAGTAAGCTGGTTCAGCTCTACCTTCTTGTCAGAAGTTATCTTAGAAAGGTGAACTAACTCCTTCTCCAACTTAGCAATTTGACCCGGGAGGTGCACGCGTGGGTCATTACGATCCTTTCACCTTCGTCAGTAACTCGTCTAACCATTCTACTTTAAAGTCAAGGTTGACCGATGCACGAATGGTATTCTCCCAACCATGTAACACGTTCGCATCAATAGGACCATCCTTCACCCGCGTGAGCTGGTCAGCTACCTCGAGGAGATTCTTATTCATATAACATAAGTTTCGCATGTCGAGAAGGCCCTCCTTTACCATATGACCACCGTCGTGCTCCATAATATCCCTGTAAGTGACAGCCAAGGCAAATGACACCCAAAAACCGTGAACCTGATTATAAACGGTGGGGTCAACACCAGCCTCGGAGGCATCTACCACCTCCGAAAAGCAAAACTTCGCGTCCTCAGGGATTGATAGTGGGTCAGAAGTGTTGGGGCGCTTCTCTGGATGATCAACTAATGCAGAGTTATTGCCATCTAACCGAGCCCGTTTTATAAACCCATCACCATCAGGATTCATGCGCCTCCCATCTTTGACACCACATCCCTCATGTTTTCCGGTCTCTTTACGTTTATTACCCATATCCTGGAAGGCGGTACACACGCAAAAACGACGAAAAAAAATGATGAATGAAAAATAAAATGATGGGTAAGCGCTAATAAACATGTAAGGGAGCAGTGTATAAGGGAATAAAAGGAGCAATAATGTTAAACAACAACAAGTAAAAGGAAGACTAGCCAAGGCAAAGAAGAGACCAACCCCAGGAATAAGCGGGGGATCACAAAGCTTCGGCGAGACGCTGAGGAGACAGAAGAAGAACCGGAAGCACTCGTAGATCCTGCAAAATTATGAATAAGTAACATTGCAAAGAGAATCGCATATATATATATATATATAAAAGAGAGAGAGAGAAGGCAAAAAGATGTCATTAAATAGAGGTACATATGCCAAGCAGAGAATGAGTAACCACCTTCAGGATAATCTTGCTGGGACGCCACGTCGGTTGAGGACCCACCTAAAATCGATCGATTCGACCCAGAAAGACTTAACGAATGTAGCACGTCACTAGGGGACTCCAAAGCTTGACCCCTAACACGAAGGGTTTCTGCCCGCAATGGATTAACGGACGATATGTGAAGGCACGGAGATACCCAGCCAGCCCCTTTAGACAACTTAACTCCAAGATTTTGCACAAGGTCCACAAATCAGGGGGTCGGGCTACCACTAGTTCCTCGCTGGGACCGTGATGGACTATTAGGTGGAGCCTGTACGGGGCGCAGAGGCAGAACATCAGTAGAAAAACAAGGACGGGGAATGAACAACTTAGCCACTTCCCGTTTAGCTTTCTTAGCAAGGCTCTTCTCACACCAATCATTCTTAAGAATGTTGAGATACTCCTCCATCAGGTAAGAGGGGGCCTTCCACCCCACAGAATTAGATAGAGAAGCTTCCTGAGAATGCAAGATTCTTACAAAAAGAAACAGCAAAAAAAAAAAAAAGGAAATACCTTTGGCACCGGTAAACTAGCAACAGGTCTAGGAATATGGAGTCTAGGAGGCTTCTAGTAGGAAGAAGGCTTTATCTCTTTCTTCTTCCTTATAGGCTCGTGACCCTCAGGGGGATCCCAGGAGGTCACCAGCGGATCCAAAGGGCGACCCTTAGTACCCGATTTAAGACCATTTTTATCGACTATCGCCTCATTAAGCTTAACCCGACCAGACACGTGTAAAATACGGAGGTCCGCGGAAGATAAGTCAGGAGGAGGAGTTGGGTCGCATAAGAAAAAATTTAAGGCTCGGCGACGAATGAAAAGCTGATACTCATGAGCCAGTTCGGTGAACGCCAGAGGGCGCTCATGCATGGGCTGCTGGAAAAAGAAGTTAATTCCTCGTTCGCTCAAGCGCGTTGGCCCTTTGAAGACGAAATGATCAAAACTGGCAATAACCTTTGCAATATCGGAGCCACTCCAAGGCGGGAAACTAGAGGGAGCCCCTTGATCAAACCCAACTTGTCTAGCTGCGCGGTCAGGGTTATAGGACATAGCAATGAACTTACCAGCGTAAAAACCAGGGAGATAACCAGGTAACACCGCCATTACCGAATCGAATTCTGACTCTGATAGGGATTGCATCGAGTCCAATTCCGTGCCCTCCAACGGCGAAGTAAAATCGTAATGCCCCAGACCTGAACGACCATCATGGTAAGGGAAAGGCTTAAAGTTCTTAGCTACATCCATAAACTTAGCTATATCACCCTTGGGCACTTTCCCTTTGTCGCTCCAAAGAGCCTTCCGCGAATAACCATAGGTGACGACGGTCTTACTGAAGGTGCCATCATCTTGTTCAACATCGTCTGATAGGGATTGCATCGAGTCCAAGAACGCGCCCTCCAGCGGCGAAGTAAAATCGTAATGCCCCGGACCTAAACGACCATCATGGTAAGGGAAAGGCTTAAAGTTCTTAGCTACATCCATAAACTTAGCTATATCACCCTTGGGAACTTTCCCTTTGTCGTTCCAAAGAGCCATCCGCGAATAACCATAGGTGACGACAGTCTTACTGACGGCGCCATCATCCTGTTCAACATCTTCCTCACGATGAACTGCTAAGACGTGAGGATCGGGAGCATATTCAGGGAGGTGTTCCTAAGACCACGCTTGCATAGAAGAAGAAATAATATAAGTCTCAACCTTATGAACTGCATTAACTATACGAACGTCGTGGCAAAACAAGTCCAAGTGACGATATAGGCCTCCTAAGAACGTTGGCGTGAGAGGAAAAGAAACACCTCGAGATAACAACACGGCCATCAGCACAAGCTCGCTCTTGATGGTATCCTGAGGACTGTACTCAAACACATCATGGCAAAGCCAAAACAAAATATAAGCTGTCAACTCGGTGCGAGGATTCTTCTCTTTCCTACGAAGAGGCAGAACCTTTTTATCACTCAACTACAGAGCCCAATGCTTGATACAAAGTGGGAAGGAGGCGCGTCGATTGCGTTTGACAACTAATTCGGGATTTATCCGCGCTGAAGGAATCGGTTAGCCATGAATTTCCTCATAGGCACGGGTAGAACTGACGAGCAAACGCTCCACCGTTGGGCGCGGCGAAGAGGACCTTTTATCCTCGACTAGCGCTTGCATCTTTTCCTTTGCCTCCCCTTCGTACTTGCAACAGATCCTTTACCACTTGCTCATTACGAGAGTCATCTTTACACTCTAGCAGATAAGCACATAACTCCCTGTCCTCGTCATTCAGAGCTTCGAAGACGGTCGCCTCATCATATGAATGACTCCCATGAATAGGTAATCCCGTGAGAGCGACTACATCCTCTAAAACTATGGTGGCTTCCCCCCACGCAAAAAATAGGGTATGAACGGAAGACGCCTAACGACAAAAAAACCGCGTCATGTTACGCCTACATCTAACTGCTTCTCGCTTAAGGGAAAGGTTTATGGCCTCCTCAATACCTTCCAAGGGAAGAACGGCTACATGATATGGATTGGGGCGGATGTAAGACGTCCAATACGTACATACGGCAGGTGTCGCAGATGAGGAACGGATCTCAATAGAAGGAAGATCATAATCGCCACGGTGAATAGCCATACGCGGAACTTTATATAACGAAAAGGTATCTAAAATATTCACCTAAGAATACATGATCCACCCGGAAGCAGAAGGATAAGGTAATACAGAGGGGTTGAGAAGGCGTGGAACAAGGACGTCATCCATAGGAAGGACGCGTTGACCACCACAGAGGCCTCTGTATTTAAACGCGCGCTTTAGATCAGGGTTGCTTGTGATTTCACGAATCATATACGACTCGCTATCTGCTGGTGCTGGTATATGCAATTATTCTTGAACCGCGTATTCAGTTTCTTCGGAATCAGCGCTCATCACTTCCTCGGACTCCTCCTCCTCCTCCCCCTCGGATGAACTGTTACTGGTAGAATTGCTGGACATGGCGCGTATATGATATATTTAGAATGGGATGAAAATAAAATGATAAAGCAAAACAAGGGGAAGGAATAACCTGGTAAGTATATATATAGGAAATCTAGGGACTCGAACGTGGCAGTTATAAGGGGAAAAGAGAAACTGTAAAGTTTCTCACATGTCGCGGAAGACCAACAGTCACTTAGAGACGTGGGGTTAATAAAAGGAATTCCTCCTTTCTATCTTGAGGGACGAGATGCGCATGAAGAAACCGATTGACTATCGGGTCATTTAACAATTAACCCAATAGTCAGGGGACTAATGTTGATACATGAAAATTATTACCCCTTAACAGGGCTAGGGAGCCGCTAAAGGGGAGCCAAGCCCAACATAAAACATGGGGACTTGGGAACCAAAGCCCAAGTCCACTACGAAGTATTCATAAGGAAGAAAGGATAAGAAGGGAATTAATGGAAAAAAAAGAAAGTTATATTATAAGGAATGACATTAGTGGTAATTAATGAGGTTTAGGACATGTGGCATGATGTCATAAAAGGAAGGGCTTTTGGGAAAGTCTGTAAAAGGAGGTACATAGTACAATGAAAAGGGAGTTTTCTCTGATATCATTCCTAGAAAGTGTTGTCATTAGGTGTGACTAAGACGGGTATAACCAAAATCATATCCACCCCTCAACAAACCTCAACTCTTTTTGTTTGACATTCATTCATAGCCGTTCCAGGTGTTTTTAGGAGGATGGAAGGTAGTTTGACCTGTAACTGATATATTGTGCAAAGAAAAAACAGAATCAAAACATCAATGTTTAGATCTACTGAGTTGACATTAAATTATTAAGGAAAATTACATAATAGTGTCAGTTGATGGTGTTACCGTATACTCGCTAGAGGTGTTAATAGATGCTAATCTCTCTACTTGTGTAATACAGCTGGTGCAAGAGTTCGAAATGTCAAAGTCACACATCCTACTTCATCCTTAAGCTGCAATATCCAACAAAACAAATTAACAACTTCCGAAAAGGAAATAAATCAATAATCCAAGAACCGATAAATGCACATTTAAGCAGTTCCTGTCTAAGCAAAACAATATCACCAATGATTTCCGGGAGGAGTAGTACCACTTCCACGTGTCCCATAATTTGTTTGTACTTACCATCATTCACCAAATTAATTCCTGGCAACACTTTAGAACTGTTATTTACAGTAGCAAATAACATTAAAAACTCAAAAAAATAAACAACTTCTCAAATAACTAAAAGGGAATCCTAAGACCCAAAGATAAAAACCAAATTGTACTTGATTATAACCATAAATTTCAACAAATTGAGAAAACAAAAGAGGTGTAACATGATTTTGATAGGTGAACTTACCTCTAAGAGATGATGTACAACCCATATAGTTTTTTTTTTCCAGGTTCTGTTGAAAATGGGTATGATTCCCTAAAAACAAAACTGAGCCTGTGTTGTTGATCGAGCGAAGCTTGTTTTCTCCACTTTGGAATTCAAAATACCGTCCGTAGCTTTCCTCATCATCCAAAACAGAATAATACTACAAAACAAAACAAAGCAAATAGTTTCAGTAATTTAACAAACAGGTAGAGTACATCAAATTTTCATCATCAAACTATAGTAGCATTTTGAGCGAAAATAATATTACAACTGATACGGATCCCCTTGAAATAAAAAAAAATTAGAATCACAAAATTACCTTGTTGATGGAACGATATTAGATGACATAGGGATGCATCTCTTGGATGTCTTCGCCGGCATTCCATGGCTTTTTCTAAGATCTTGTATCCAAACCACATCTTATTATGAATCCATGTAGAATCTATGCAGAAGTGGAAGAGTATCAGGGAGAGTTCTCATCTCACAACGGTTAAGAACAGATGGAAAAAACTTAAAAATGGACATCGAAGTTCAAAATTTCCGCTTACCGAAAGATCAGATGTTCAACATTCAAATTTGAAAGGGCAGTGCTGTCCAAAATAAGCAAGCGGCTTGTTCACCGTTGGATTTTGTCATGAACGGTTAGATAAAATTCAATTTATCTTTTTCCTAGAAAACCGCAACAGGTAAACTTTTAATATTAGAAATATTTCCTTGGAATTTATTTATTTTTATCTTTTGCAATCCTTCTATTTTGTCGGGACGACCGAAGGGAGTCCCTTCTATACTATCACTATGGGGTCTAAAAATGCATTGCTTGCAACGCTTTTTTTTCTTCATTTTTAATCGATTCAATTGAATGGGTATTGGTCGTTTTCTCTCGAAATTGAGTCAACAATCGGAGAGTCATCGTCCACGACTACGGTTAGGAGCGATAAAAACGAATAGAAGTCAACCCAATTGACGGCTAATACGGCATGAAAATGATCAAAAAACCGTCACTTAAACTTTTAATTTTAATCTTGATCGTTGATTGCCAACAAAATTCAGCCATCCGATCTAAAACTGCTACAGAAATGGTACAAAATATGTTACAAAATTGTTACAATATGAGTGTTACGAAATTATAACGCTTATAAATGTCATAAAATTACTGTTACAAATATTGTTGCAAAATCTGTTACAAATTGCGTCACAAAAAACAAACCCCCTACTTAGGTCGTCCCAGCACTGCTGAAGCAGTCATCTAGTTTATTAATAGTTCTCTGAACGAGAAAAAAATGTTGCGATCTTCTTTCATAGATATACGACTGCTACAAACAAAACTCATTTCTTTCTTCTCATTCACCTCTTAATTTTCCTTGATTCTATAATACATCAACTGTATTTTTTTCTTTTGATTTTCTTTGTTTCGCTGATGTTGAATATACATTTTTTCTATACGATTAATCTAGAGAAGCAATGATAATTCGTTTTAAAATCCAGTGAATTCAATAATTATCATCTCATTGACTGATCAAAATTGCGGCAACCTTTTTGATTATTAGATCGTTGAACATGCAATAAGATTGATACGGTATAGTAGTTGAACATTAACATGATTTTCAACAAAAAACACCCACTTATTGAATTATACAGTAAAGAATCAAGATTTCGCCAATTTTTCCCTAATTTATCTTCTTCTATTTTTCTATTGCATAATCACAAAATTAATGTAGCCGACAACCCTATATCCCCAAGATCAGATTACTCCCTAAAGTTTTCCCCAATCATCCAATAAGCCCATCTGATACTCATCTTCATTATCATCTTTAATTTGATCGGTGCATAAATAATCTATGCGTGGTTGATGAGCTTCAACCAACATCATCTTCAACCACATTAAATCTATCAGAAATTTTCGGTACGAGGTTTCTCTTAAAAATACAGTGAATGGAGGAATGGTTTCTGTTCAAGTGAAAAACCATTGATTTTTCAACGGTAACTCTTAAAACAATTATAATATGTGGGGAGGATTATTTTTGTTTTATTTTATAAGATAAAGGACTTATTTCTATATTAAAAGTTTACGTGCTGCAGTTTTCTATGAAAGATAAATTGAATTTTATCTAACCGTTCATGACAAAATCCAATGGTGAAGAAGCCACTTGCTTATTTTCACGTCTCGCACTGCTCAATTTAAAATATTCTCGAAAGTGCAAATATAACCTAAATGGACGTTTTTGTCCTTGGAACTTTTAAGGCGAAAATTGACATATTTGTCCTCTATTTATTTTTACTACTTCATATTTTGTATGAATATATGTGTAAAAAGGCCTTAAAAGACCTCTTTGTATTATAATAGTATAAAGATTTACGAGCATATTGGTATGTCTTGATATGTTAGTTCACTTCTACGTAGTCTATATTCCTCCCCCAACAAATCTTTGTTTATGAATTTTGTTTTTTCCAGCTTCCAAACAGTTTAGTCAACCTTCGAGTCGATTTGAGGTGGAGGAATTGTTCTTTCTTTCGCCTTGCAACTTGGGATTGCTTTTTTTTTTTTTTTTTTGGGACCAGCGTTTTTGGGGACCATTGTTTTATTTTGGGTAAGACATTAGAAGTAAATCTAGGTCACCCCTTATCTAGATATTTATATTAATACCTAAATTACCCTCCTGATTAATTTTGGGTAATGATTAGTGTTAATAATAGTTAGTGCAATGATTAAGTTAAAGATAATTAGTGAGATTAAATTAACAAGTGGGTTTTTTTAAAAAGAAGTAGAATTATTGAGAGAATAAAGTTAGAGAAGATGAAGAAGAAAAACATGGAATTTTTTATTTTATTTTTTTTAGTTCACTAAGCTTGAGTATTCAAGTGATGATAGCTCATCTGAATCTTCTTCTCCTTCCTCTCCTAGAGTATTCATTAATCTTCATAACGATCCGGATATGAGTTATTTCTTAGATGGTGAATGTATTCTTCCCCAAACTCAATCTCAAGATGAAAAGATGGATTTTACCAACCACAACCGGAAGAAGAGTATGTTGGTACCCAGGTATGCTTCAAACTTAGATAATGTTGGTTGAATTGGTCCAAAATTTCAAAAAAAATGTTAATTTTTAAAATATAATTCGGCTAGGTAAAGGCCATTCGGTTACCTTTTGTGAAGAACAGGTAACCGAACACATCTGGAAGTGCAGTTTCGTCTACTTTTTCCAAAGACGCAGGTAGCCAAACTCGCTTTTAATGGAGGTTTTTAGTCATTCGGTTAACAGACATGTTGCCGAACTTTTTTTATAGGATTTACAAAGTTATGTTCGGTTTGCCCGCAATGTTGCCGAACTTTAGGGTCTAGAAGTTCGGTTGGTTCGCAAACTTCAACCCAACCAATTATCTAACCGAACGTCACGTTAAAAATAAGATTATACCAAGTGTAAAAAGTTCGGTTGGTTCGCAAAATTTAACCCAACCAAGTTCCCAGCCGAACTTCACGTACAAAATTATTTTTAAGAAAACCGTTAACTTCGGTTGGTTCACAGAATTGCTTTTCCAACCGAACTTTCTGTTCGATTATTTCGATAAAATTATCTTCTTGCCGAACTGTTTTGTGATTGCAATTGATTTTGTTCCATTTCTTGTAGATTGAATGCCAACCTATACCAATGGATGATCAGCCTTCTCCAGTTGATATGTTGTTCGAAGATACATCCATCACTATTTTAATGAGTTGGTATTTGACTTGCCTATTGATGCGAAGAATTGGGCTAGAGAACATGCCAAGAAAGACATGTGCGTATTAGTTTTGAATGGAAAAGAAAGCAAAACTCGTTTTGAAATGGTTTGTGAGAGAAGTGGAGATCCCGATGTTAGTCACAAGAGGAAGGGTTATGTGTATAAAGGAAAGACGACGAGGAAGAACACAACGTGCTCAAAGAAAATTAAATGTCTGTTCAAGCTAGTATTTAAGAAGTGCAAAAAATGAATGGATGGGTTCTATCTAAGGATGCTGTGGAAGGTCATCATAACCACCTTCGTCCGTAAAATCTTGAAGGACATTCAATGGCCGCAAGGCTCACTCCTCAAGAAATGAAGAAAATAGCTAAATTTAGGAGAATGAGTATTTCACCACTTAATATGCTTCGCTTACTAAAGGATGATAACAAGGATAACGTATCATCTTTGTCCACCATTTACAATGCAATTGAGACAATTAAAAGGAATGAATGGAAGGATAGACAAGTGATGCAACAATTGTTTTTTTTTTGGCTCAAGAGAAAGGTTACACGGTTCAAAAGAAGGTAGGTCCGGAAGAAAAAATAACACATCTATTCATTGCGCATCCGAAGAGTGTTCAATTAGCTCAATGCTTCCATGAAGTTCTTATACTGGATTGCACTTACAAGACTAACAAATACGAGATGCCATTGTTGAACATTGTTGGTCGTACGTCGACGAAGTCTCCGTTTACCGTTGCTTTTTGTTTTCTAAAGGACAAGCAAGAACCAAGTTACACTTGGGAGCTACAACAATTGAAGGCGATCTACCAAGATGATGATATCCCCGGGGTTATAGTGACGGACAATAAAGTAGCATTAATGAACGCAATAGAGAAAGTCTTCCCATTAGCACATAATATGCTTTGTACGTTTCATATATGGTGTAATGTGATGAATAGGTGCAAGCCTCAAATTTTTCCACCAAAGAGGAAAGCATTTGAAGAGATTAGTAAGCTACTGGAAGATGAACAAGCGGATGCAAAAGAGGAATTTAATAAACTATACATTCTAAATCACGCTAAATGGGTTGCTTTCTCCGGTGAATGGGAGTCATTGACTTGGTCTCTCACCGAAGAAGAGTATAATCTAAATCTTGCCACATTTATCGAACATTGGTCTAGCCCCGATTATCCCGAGGATATTATAACGTATGTGGTTGAGTAATGGTTGGATCCGCACAAAGATCGGTTCGTTTATGCATTTACCAACCACCATAAACACTTTGGGAATCAAGCAACAAGTTTGGTATAATCGGCTCACCACCGGTTGAAGAAAAATCTTTTTGGATGTGTCGATAATTTTGTGATTGTGTTTAACGCAATGGAAAATTACTTCAACCGCGAGATTGATAGAATTAAAGAGAAGTTTCAAAAAAGCCGCATCATGAAGTACAAAAAGATGGTAACATCAAGAAATTGGAGGACCTTCGGTTGTTCAAGGGACTCCATTATAATGTTTCACATGCTTGCATTAAGAAGTTAATGGTAGAGGTGAATTTGATTGACACATGGGGAACCAAGCCGGACGAGGTGTGTGTTTGTAACATGATGAAGTCTATCGGACTCCCTTGTCACCATATAATAGTTAACTATGAACATGGCATAATCCCTTTAAGCGATATAGATCCATATTGGCAACAATTAAGTTTTGTCCCTCCTCCAAAGGGTGATGCCGGAGAAGAGTTTGGTGATAATTAAAAGGGTAGAATCGTTCTCAAGATATACCGGAACATGAACAAACTCGAAAGTCAAATCTTTTGGGATGACATGCGGACAATCGTTTATCCGCACACTTCGGAGAATGTCCAAGAACCGAAAAAAGGCAAGGGCAAAGGTAGGCCAAGCACCAAAGAAACAAAAAAACAAGTAAGACAATATGCAAAGGTGATGTCTAGGAGGAAAAGTGAAATGAACGCTTTTACTAGAGATCCTTCAGCGCATGAGCATACCGCGGCGAAGTACCAAGAGGATTCTAAGAAACGGGCTAGGAATATTATGGAAAAGGGCGAAACAAGTGAAAGGGATACGAAGAAAAAAGGACGGATGTTACACTTGCCACTAACCCAACCTACTCCATCGGAACCGAGCCAACCAACTCAATGAGACGTGAAGCTTAAGGCTCCAATGTGCCCCATCCAACAGAGGAGTCGACCAATTGATGATATATATACCACCACTAATTAATAAAAGCTATTTAGAAGAGCTACCTATTTCCATTAGAGAGTACGTCATATCCACCGACGACGTCCCTCCGGATGGTAATTGCGGTTTCCACGTTGTCGTACAACAACTAGGACTGTAATGACCCGTCCTCCACCGATATTGTCCCCACTTAGCCACTGCGGTCATCCGGAAGTGTGGGGGATGCGATCATCCAGCAGCAACATCCTGGAAGGTCACCCATCCCAGGATTGCTCCCGCCCGAGCACGCTTAACTTCAGAAATTTTTTCTAACTCTGGAGCCAATTATGCTGAGAAAGCCTCGGTGTAATGTAGACGTTCCTTGCCTCTTATGAGACCAGTATCTGGCATAACAACCCAGCATACTCTCCCACCCAAGCACAAGCGAACCGTCCCTAGTTGTATCCCAACTAACACCGATATTGTTCCCACTTACCCACTGCGGTTATCCAGCAGTGTGGGATTTTTAACGGCACTACTGCGGTTATCCAGCAGCAGCTTCCCGAGAGGTCACCCATCCTGTGACTACTCTCGGCCGAGCATGCTTAACTAAGAATTTTTATCCACAACTCAGTCAAGTGAACTCATCAGGCCTCGGTATAATATAGATGTTCCTTGCCTCTTGTGAGACCAGTATCTAGCTCAACGGCCTAGCATACTCTCCCATCCGACCACAAGCGATTTGTCCCTAGATTTTAGTTTTCTAATTTCTCATATTATTTCCCTTCATTTGATAAAAAAAGAACCCTATATATATATATATATAATAATGCTAACATAAATACACATAAACATTTTTATTTATTCAAAATGTCTTTTCATTTTTCTCTCAATTTTATTAAAATATTACAATTAACTAGGTGACTATATTCTCACCCAAACTTGTGGCTTTCCTAGTTCAAGCAACCCACCTAGTCTAAGGAAAAGAAACAATATTCTAAACCACATGGTTAGCTAAGTTGGGTATAACCCGACCCGAAAGGTTAACTAAAATATAGAGTATTACATTCTACCACCTTTAAAAGAAATTTCGTCCCGAAATTTAAAGCATACTTATAATCTCAAAATTTCTCATAATATAGATAATATAATAAACAATATAAAATTTCAATACAACCCACAGGTAGCAATTCACATGAATTCTACAAAAGCCATTATACAACTTTAAAAAAAAAAACAATAAAACACTCAAATCAGACAAGCAAGCATATCAACATATGAAACAATTCATTTACGCTTCCAGGGATCATACCCATTTGCTCACAGGGATCATTACCCGTTTCATTTTCGTTATCCAGCACGAACAACCGCTATTGATGGTCAGGAAACACAAGTTCCTACTGGGGATCATTACCCATTTAAATCACGGGGATCTTTACCCGCCGTTAGCATGAAACATTTTCCATCTAACGGTAAAACATGAACTCATCCTTTTAGTAATTATTTTTTTACAATTAATTTATATAATTTTTCCCATTTCAATTTCATGGTCATGCATACATTAGCAAAACAACAATCATACTTATTCACACAAAATTCCAAATAAAATAAAAGATGAAGACATCATTTCCAATCCATAACAAATAAATATGATTAGAAGATGAGTTAGTAAACCTACCTTTTTGTATAATTTACATCTCAACATTTATACTCCAATGAACCAATAAATCAATCCATAGAACAGTATGCTTCTTCCATTCCATAAAGCATTCCAAATATTGTTCTCCAAATTATTCACATATAAGAAGAGGTAATATAAACTATATATGAGGGATTTTATTGCTCTAAGGTATATAGGTAAACCAAGAAAAGAAGGAGAGAAAACAGATGAAAGAAGGTTGGGTCTTTACTTGTACTCTCTCTAGCCAAGTATATATATACACAGAAATATTTAATCTATAATTTAATATCTTCATTTCATTACTATTTATTTTTTATTATTAATTATATCAAAGTTAATATTTTAATCTCTCAAACCACCCTGCGTTTTTTATTCCAATATGCTATTATAAGTCCCACATTCAATACTCTTTTATTACATGCATAATTTAATGCTAATAAGAAGAAGCTTCTCGGAAGCTTGAAAGACTTTTCAATTTTCGTTCCATGTAAATTAATTAGCATATTATTAAAATAATAATCATTAATAATCATTAATTTTCACAAGCATTATCTCTATTAAGTGTACACAAAGAATTTCATTAGACTCCATGCATTTCCTTGACGGATACCTACTTCCATTAGACTACAAGTGCATGCACTAATAATAGCTATTTTAAATGTCTTGTTTAAAGTTTCTTAATTAATATTACAAATGAAACGTTCTATTTTCCTTCTTCTTATTTCCTAAAACAAATCCAAATCCTTTCATTTATTAATTTCATAATAAATTCGTTCCATACTATAACTAGTCATCTTGTGCCTATTTAAATGTCAAATCAAATAATTAAGCATTCCACCACAATTCTTTCATTTCTATCTTTTCATGTCCCACAAATATATTATTATTTTAATGATAAATATATTCTAACTATTTAATACATTTTTATTCTATTAACAAAACATAAAAACTCTAACATTATTTTTAAATGTCACAATAAGGATTTTATGGGCTAACTATTAGATTATAAATATGTGTATATTGGGCTTCTATATTCATCATACACCAAATGGGCCATAACTAGAAGCCTAAACCCGGACAAAAAAATACTGGGTATTACACTCTTACCTCCTTAAAAGAAATTTTGTCCTCAAAATTTGGAACACACTTACGATATCAAAATCATGTAAACGATGTAGTAAACAAATCAAAATTCCATTTTAGCACACAACAAGCTACCACATGAACCCCGACAAATCAAGAAAACCCATATGCATAAAATTAAGCAAACAACAATCATAACAGACAATCATGCGCAGAAATTCACACAACATTTTTTTTTATCATGGTCTCATTCAAGATCTAAAGCCTAGAGCTCTGATACCAACTTGTAACACCCCGATATTCGGCAGTGGTTGGCCGAATGGAATATAAGTAATGGTTTGTCCTTTCCTAACACCGAGGCCTTTTCAGCACAATTGGCTCCAGAGTAGGCAGAAAACTCTGCAGTTAAGCATGCTCGAGCGGGAGCAGTCCAGGGATGGGTGACCTCCCGGGAAGTTGCTGCTGGATAACTGCAGCGATGCCCGTTGAAAACCCCACTGCCGGATGACCGCAGTGGCTAAGTGGGGACAGTATCGGTGGAGAGACTGGTCATTACAAGGGCCCTTTACCCAAGGTGCCAAGCTATATAATGATTGTCCAATCACTTATGTCCGGCAAAGGTTGTTGATGAAGCTAAAGGAGAACCCGAAATTTTACAAGACAATGTTGTGCGATGGGGATGCTAGTCTCAATGTGCAGTTTGTTAGGTATCAATTGCGTCTCCACGGGGACAATCCAATCACAAGGGATCATTATATGGGCATGCCGATATGTGGGCACTTAATCGCCGACACATTCAATTGCGTGGTTCACTATTTCTCAAAAGATGCTAGTTTCACATACACTCCGAAAACAACCATATGTGTCGAGCAACTTAAACATAGGAGATTGGTGATTGCGTTGATTAAGAACAACCACTTTATAGGCCTCCGATTAGAAGATAATTGTTCATTGCCTCCGATATCCGGAAACTCTTATTGGCATGGATTTAACCCCGACACAATGTTAGGTTGGTGCATTATGTATGAGCATAACATGGAGATGTGGAAAGCTTTGAAGAAGTCGGACGAAATTATACACGAAGGTCAAATTGTCCTTGAGGATGATTAAATGTACCATTAATTAAACTAAGTATGCTTTGAACATCATATTTTGAATTAAAGATTGTGTTATTTTGAATTTGGTCTTATTTTGGGTGTATTATAGTGTAGTTGTATAATTTGCTTTTATTTTTTTAAGGTTTACAGTGATATATTCGGTTAGGAAAAGAAGTTTTGTAGCAACCGAACTCGGTAGTTTGGTTACCTCGTACAATTTCGCAGGTAACCGAACCATATGCTAAACTGTCATTTAACATAGTTCGGTCACGTATTAAATTTCGCAGGTAACCAAACTACTCTTAAACTCTCCCTGGTTTTTGAAGCATTGAGTTCGGTTACCTGGTAAAAATTTACAGGTAGCCGAACTAACCTACAATCCTAAATTTTTGATAAAGTTTTAGTTCGGTTATATGCACATCTATCTAGATAGCCGAATATGTCTTTGTAACTTCTAAAAAAAGTACCACTCACCCAACGTCCATTATTTTTGAAAAAAGTAGCCGTTAGGCCAAAATTTTCTATAAAAGGAAACACATATCTCTTTCTACAAACACACCTATCTCTTTCTACAAACACATTTGAATCCTAAACAACCATGGAAGCATTTGACTCCGCCGAAGATTTAGCAATCACCAAAGCATGGTATGCAGAAAGTCGAGTTCTAGATCACACCTCATCCGAGACCTTTTGGGTGAAGATACATACCAAATTTAGGCAAGATTATGGAAACCCGAAGAGAAGAAGTGTTCAACAAATCCATGATAGGCACCAAGTTGTTGTAGATACTGTTGTTGCTTTTACGAAAATCCAACAACGGATTTTCAATGCTAGCCACTTAATATTGTCCATTGAACAATTTGTAAGTATTTTCTTATGGTTTTTTTGGAACAATCTACTTTTAGAAATTTGTAACTAACAAAATGAGTTTGTTTCGGGTTTTTTTAGACCGAACTCGCGAAAGCTCGCTACTTGGAGGAAAAGGGAGAAGCATTCAAATTTGATGAAAGCTATCAATTCATGGTATCCAAAATTTCGGAATACGGCGGTCCATTTATGTTGGTTGTATCGGACTCAGATTCTTCCGACGAAGGTTGATAGTTTTAGGATTTTTTGTGTAGATTTTGTGGGTGGATCTCTATGTAAACCCTCACGAGACTATAACTCGTCCACTAGGGTCACCTAGGGGTTCAAAGGCTTGTTGTACGTGCTAAGTGCACCCGTAATACCCGCGACAGTGGTTACATTACTTTCAAATGAATAAATAAGTTTTTTGAAAGTTATTTTTTTGTTTACAGAGCAGAATTCGGTTAGCAAGTGTATTTAGCGAACCAACCGAATCTCTAGTTCGGTTAGCCAAAATATTTACGAACGTACCGAACTATGAGTTCTTTTGTTTTCAGAGTCGCATTCGGTTAGCCACTGTATTTAGTGAAACAACTGAATACCTAGTTCGGTTAAACAAGAGTTTTGCGAACGAACCGAACTCAATGTTCAGTCTGATCTATAACTTGGCTAAACAACCGAACTTTTAGCTGGACAGGGCAACTAGACTAGTTTTGGGTCATTAAAAGTTCTATAATTTAGTTAAAAATGAAAAACAATAAAAACCAAACAATTTTAATTGAAAATTAATTAAAATGCAACAACAACATAACAAACAAAGGTTGAGGGTGATACTAAAGCTAAATTTTGAACATACTAACACTCAATATAAATATTTATAGTACAACGTACTTAATATCCGAAACGAACACAAAAGAACTTCCTAAGAACATAGAAATGAGCTTCATATTTGAAATTCTTTCTTTTCCATCTTCGCCATTCATTTTGAGATCTTTCTACGGTTTCCTCGAATGTTTCACCTTTAAGTCGATAGCGCTTCACAATTCGAACTAAACCAATAAATTCTTTGACCCTATCTCTTATCTTTGCAAATCGAATAAATAATGTTGCACGATCACGATTATGGGGGTTTCCGGTTTCGGAGAAGAATTTTCTCATGAATCTTTCCCTAATAACTCTGACTCATTACGCCATTCATTCGTCGTTCTTCACCCCTCTTAAGATAGTACACTACATATTCCTGCAAAGAGAAAGATCTTTATCGAGAGTAAATTTAGGACGTCACACTGCCATTTTTAAGAGGTTTCATAGTGAGGAAGTTTATTAGTATATATTACAGAAGTGGGCAGGCAACGACTATTTTTTTCAAAATAAATTTATGGTGTCTTGACAAATGTGCAATGCAGATAAAGTTCGTTTTGAAGTGTGAATTTTCACGGTAACCGAACTTAGCTATGAAAGACTACCCACAAAGTTCGGTTAGATGTGTGCTAGTTTCCCAGCCGAACTTTTTTGAATTTCAAAAAAAAGTCAGTCTTAACGGCTCTATTTCGCCTGGCTTCAATCCAGTCTAAATTATTTGGAAATTAGAAGTTCGGTTACCTGCAAAATTGCTCCATGTAGCCGAACACCCAGTACACTCTCCCTGGTTTTGGAAGCATTACGTTCGGTTACCTGAGCAATTTTAGCAGGTAACCGAACTAACAAGATGGACTCAAAGAAAATTGTTAAGTATTAAGTTCGGTTACCTGTCATTTTTTACTAGGTAACCGAATAAGTCTCTGTAACTTCTGATTTTTTTTGTTTGTTAAGTTCGGTTATACCTATAATTTGTATTCTAACCAAACTTTGGGACTATGAAGTTCAGTTGCTTAGGTCTTTTGGCCTACTATCCAAACTACCTTATTGTATCTCAAATAGCCGAAGTTCGGTTAGATCGATAAATTAACCTAATAGCCGAACTAATCCTTTAAAACACACATCAAAAACCAAATTATCAAATTCCTTTACTAATCCACAATACCATAACTAATTGTTGCAAACACACAAACATAAGAAACCAAACTACCAAATCCGCAATAAAAAAGTTTTCTAAACATAAGAAACCAAACTACTAATTGTTGCAATCACTCATTCACGACGACCACTATGACAAACTATTTTATTCTTGCGTTTAGGAGGAGCTTTAGCTTGTCCTTTGTCGTCACTTGGGGTGTCCTCTCCACCGCTTTGTTGTTCAACCTTTCGATTTGAACCTTCCCCTTCTCGACGACTCCTCTTCACCGGCATGGTCTGGCTTGGATCAACAATATTGGGTGATAAAACCTTAGTCATTAGTTGTAGAGGTCTGTCTGTTCTCGAGTGTTCATCGGCTCTCCACTTCGGATTTTTGCCATCATTTTCTTCAATAATTTCGTACCCATCTTCACCTTTTTTCAATCAAAAGCATAAATAAATATTATTTTTCAACACTTTATAACAATTTGAAAAGCATAAATAAGATAAAATAAATATCTTACCGCGCCATTCTATAAGTTCAAGGCCTCTTCGCCACACGTAGGCATATGCTGCTAAACTCTCCTACCTTCTTTCTCTATTGCCTTCGCTTTCGCTTTCTCGGAACGGGCTTGTTGGACTCTATTTATTACAAGAGGATGAGAAATATGTTCATACCATTCCATATATCCCTCATCAGCGGCATTTGGATCATCATACGCATCTACACGCTCTTCAGGTCGAAGAAGATAATCTCCAAAGTTGTTCCAGTGGTCTACTGATGGAGTAGGTTCATATTTTGGGGTAAAATATTTGACGGTGTTCTTAGTTCCCCGCTTCTTCACCTTGAAGTTTTCATTCTGCGGTACAGTTTGGACACAACTAAGTTTTCTTAATACTCTTCGACGATTATACACTGTACAACCGCCAGGATAAAACAACGGTCCATTATAACCCGCGACAGGTGAGAAATAAACAACCTCGACTTCTTCGTCCTCATCTGATGGAATAGTGTATGGATGGAAAACCACATCTTCAAGCGTTGCATTATCCAATCTCTCCCTCAACTTCAACAACTGTTTTTCTTTACCCTTCATCTGTGAGTTCAAAAATTCGTATTTACTAGCTGTAGGCTTCCCATAAAGCCAAGGAGTCTTAGCATGAGCCAATTTCAGATTAGGGAAGTGGTCGTACACCCAAACCTATGAGAAGGATCCACAAATGATACATTTGTTGTATGATTAGTAACAATACACATTCATTCGGCTACAATAATAAAAATGCACTTATCAATAACAAAGTTCGGTTTGTTTGCAAATATCTCTTGCAAACCGAACTACAGAGTTAGGTTGCTTAATTATTTCATGCCTCAACCGAACTATTGTCTGTATACTAACTATTTTGAAACACACAAAGGATAATTTGACGGGGTACCTGAATTAGGGTGTATAAGCCTCCAATTTGACAAGTCTTAAGCCTCGAAGCTTTTCTGAGCTCTTCTTGAACGAATGCAAGAACCAACGTGCCCCAAGAGTAGTTGTTCACCTCATCAAGGTTCTCCAAAAGCTGCAGGTAATGGGCATTTACCAAGTTCCCAGAAGTGTCGGGGAAGAAAATGGTTCCTAGTTGATATAACAAATATGCAGTCACATGGTGCTTAATCTTCTCGGTGTCATTACAAACTTTCCATCCCTAACCAAATCTTTTGTCCCTCCAAACTCCTTTTTCAAAATTTTGATCTTGAAGTTTTTCAACTTCTTCTTCAACGAGCGGTCTTCCTCAATCTCATTATACTCTTCACCTTTCTTAGGCTCTTTAATAGCTCGTCTAAACTAACAATGTTCCTTGCCCTTGCCCCATCCTAGACACTTTTCAAC
The DNA here is from genome assembly GCA_023531105.1 of Papaver atlanticum. Lineage (NCBI taxonomy): Eukaryota > Viridiplantae > Streptophyta > Magnoliopsida > Ranunculales > Papaveraceae > Papaver > Papaver atlanticum. The sequence goes on along the minus strand of JAJJMB010017633.1, from coordinate 1,494,581 downwards.
CAATTTTCAAGAGATTCATAACTCATCGAGGGATCGTAGCCTTCTCGAACACTTTTTCCCATAATTGGTAGGCCTGTGATTCTTTGGCAATCATCCGGAGTTATTGCCATCTCGCCAAATGGTAGATGAAAGGTATCCGTCTCTGGATAAATCCTCTCGGCAAATGCAGAAACAGTGACAGTATCAAATTTTTGGTATGCATGTTGTATAGCGTTCCATAGTACACAATCAAATACCGTCAACCGGACCTCATCACACTCGTCCGCTATATCCCATTTCTTGTTCTTCTGACGTTTCAAACAATGAACCGCATTATTATGATCCTACAAAAACAACATCATATCTTATATACTAATATATAGAAAAATATATGTCAAAATATAATAAAATGACTGAAAAATCTTGATGGTTAGGATTCAATACCTTTGCCGCAAAGATCTTGGAAGCCCATGAGTTTTTGTAGCAAAACAATACCTCCCCTTGGTCTTTTGGAGTACCATAAGTTGGGTTCTTTGGCGGCAAACACAAATCCTTATGAGGAATGTATCCATATCTAGCACAAGGCTTTTTATGCGTCTTTCTAGGTTTATCTTGAACTATTTCTCCTTATTCCTCTTCCTCGTCCTCCGAGTCCTCCTATGATTCGTCATCTTCATTTTCTCCATCCTTATCTCCTTCTTCCTCATCTTCTTCATTGTCATCATTGTCATTTTCTTCATCCTTATCTCCTTCTTCTTCTTCAGCTGGTTCCTCTTCTCCACCTTGATCATGTTCTTGATTACCCTTCTCTTCCACAATCTCTTGATCAACTTGTTGGATTATATTGTCAAAATTATCTCTATTGACATCATCTTAGATGACAACACCCGGTAGTGACCTACCTCCAAACTTAGAATTTTTGGTTCCACGCTTACCAGCACCACAATGTACTCTGCCTCGAGGCGTGGGAGTTCTCATATCTTCCAGTTAAGGTTGGTTGGTTTTTGTACCTTCGCCACAAATCAAGAAAACAAAAGATATTAGCTTAACCGATAAATGATTGACTAAATCAGACGCAACATAAGGGTTCTCAGCGTAAGGTTTGGTTAGTAGCAAAAGTTCATGAAAAATAAGCCAACTCTAATGTTGTGTTCCAGAGTATAGTTCGGTTAGTAAAGTTTTTTTGCGAACCAACTGAACTTCCCATATATGAAATTAGAGAAGAGTTCGGTTAGTCAAGTTTTTTTGCGAACAAACCGAACTCCACATATATGCAATTAGGGAAGAGCTCGGTTAGTCAAGTTTTTTTGCGAACAAACCGAACTCCACATATATGCAATAAGGGAAGAGTTCGGTTAGTCAAGTTTTTTTGCGAACAAACCGAACTCCACATATATGAAATTAGGGAAGAGTTCGGTTAGTCAAGTTTTTCTGCGAACAAACCGAACTCCACATATATGCAATTAGGGAAGAGTTCGGTTACGAAAATCTAAAAAAAGAAATATGCGAACAAACAGAAGTCCATATGTATGCATTAATGGTAAAGTTCGGTTAGAAGGAAATTTTTTAAAAAATGCAAAGCAACCGAACTCTGCATATATCCACTGAGGGTAAAGTTCGGATAAAGCCAAACTCAACATAGTGGGCAAAATAGCAAAGTTCGGTTACAAAGTTTGAACAGTTTTTTTTTTTGTAATAATGGTAAAGTTCGGTTACAAAATAGTCTTAAATTTTTGGGAACCAACCGAACTACGAGTTCGGTAACCTAATTTAAAATTTCGTGGAACCGAACTGTTCTTCGTGTTCTTCCTTTCAGGAAGTTCGGTTAAAAAATTAGGGTTTTTTCGAAACTTCTCCTAACCGAACAACACACTGTAACTTCCATTTGAACCCTATTTTGATGATTTCTATTCAATTTAACCAATCAAAATCAAATTAAAAGTAATGGTTTTGTAGGAAAATACCTGCGGATTTTTGCCATGGCAGAATCAGGGTTCTTCTTGCGTCTTTGATACCCGATTATGACTTCACCTTCCGGTTCCACTTCTTTATCAATCTGAACTTCACTTGGGAGATTTGCTAGATGTGCCAATCCAGGACCTTCTCCTTGGAGTCTTGGAGTTTTCTTTCGAAGAACCATTCTTATACTTGATTGATTAATCGACGATGAAAATTTTATGAATCGCCGATTAATCGATGAAGACGATGTTGAAAGGAAGAAGAAGAAGAAAGTTTCCCTCCCAAAAGTTTTATGTGCGGCTAGGGTAGAGGAGGAGTTGTTTTGTTAATAGATTAGGTTAATATTTTGGTGGTTATTAGTTTAGTTTTAATTTTAATTAGGGTTAAGGGAAAATTAGTAATGTCACTACTTTAAAATATCCCTTATAATTTTAGGACAGATGGTCTTATAAAACAATGGTCCCGAAAAAAGGCTCGTCCCAAAAAATCGTTCAAAAAAAAAGAGTGAAGAAAAGAGTGGTCAATATCGCATCTTGATGCCCTGTGGGCACCCAGCTACCTTGGTTTGGTGACTTTGTGAGAAAAGCATAAAGAAACTTTGCACTGGTCTTTGTTTTCAATTACTAGATCTCTTATTAATTTTCTTTTTTCTTTGTGATCAGAACTCAATATACATTTTGTTTATAACTTTCATCAGCCAATCTGGCTAAACAAAAATATTCAAAAAAAAAAAAAAAAAAACAACCTTGCCGTTCACAAGCAAGAAAAATCAGTAAATTGACACAATTCTTCATTTTTTTCTATGTATTAAAAGAAAAAAGTAGAGACAAAATCACATAGAGAGATGATTGATCGACAGGGTCAAGACCGCCGAGAGATGATACGAGCATAAAGAAACTCGTTCCAAGTATCAGGCAAACCAGGAAGACACCAATGAATACAATCCGCAAACGTCTGTGGATCAGCTTTCTGTTCAGCTGTAAGTAACTTGCCTTGCCGAATTGTGTAAACAGAAGTATGCGCATCTTTTCTATACTCGCTCAATGTTGTAATGTTGAGAAAATAAACTGGCACTTTCATGTTTGCTGTTATATTTGAAGCTATCACGAAAAACCTTCTATCTGTTCCAACTTCCAGCGGCATCGACATGTTCCGTATTGGCATAGTCTCTAACGCGCATTTGATCCCATTCAGATTTCCCCAATCTTCACTCCTATAAATATACAATTTTATGTCAGACTCGGATAATAAAAGGTGGTCAGTGAGACATTGACTTGACTCCTTTTCAGTCGTCATGGCTAACAACCCACAGTGTTTAAATTTTCATGAATTTACAGGGTGGAGTGCAATTTAAGCAGTGGAGGAGAGTGACTTGCAAGTCTGCATCAAATTGATGCACAAACAAACAGCTAGGGCATTTTTTTTCAAACAGCTTTGAAGAATCATTTATTGGTTCACCAAATTGTGATTGATCAATTATACTAGTGGGTTCACTTTTTATGAAACACTTTGTGCTTTTCCCTTAAAAGTAATTAGGAGGATTAAAAATGATGTCTTACTTGATATGGAGAGGAGACATACTGCTGAAGAAGACTGATGTTTGTTTTGGGTCTATATTTTCATCAACCCATTTTGCCCATGTATTCAAAACTCTGTTGTAAACTATCGGCCGGTCGATTTCATCGTATTCTGTATCGCCTTCGTCGAACGATCCTCGCCTGAAAACAAAAATCAGAACAAATTATCGCCACATTGTTTGCAACTTATAATGCACTTGCATTATCTGGCAAGGCTGCATGAGGAAAAAGTTTGTACAAAGTTTGTTTTTTTTTTTGTACTTACAAGACTTTCATGTCAGGTGTATTCATCCACCAAATGTATGTGTTAAAGATCAAATAATCAACACCCTTCCAGTTTTCACCGTGTTTCGATATCGATTCCGGCATAATTATACGATCTAAGATACTGTGCATCGTTGGATCATCGGAATTCGATTGAACTAAAAATGGTGCCCAGTAGAATTCAACTGTAGCGTCAAATTCCTTCATGTCACAAGTGGAAAACATATTAGGAAAGCACTAACTAATTAAACGTGATTAATAGAATAATTAATTAATGAACTCGTTCGTTGTGAGTCGACTCAGTACCTCAAGTCGGAAAACAGAGATCGATCCATATTTGTTTAAGCTTTTCTTTCCAGCAGGAACAACCGATTGAACAAAACAAATCATTGATTCCCATTGATTCCGATTCAATGAGTCACCAACAAACATTAATCTTTTCCCTCTTAGCTTTTCTAGTAATAATCTTGGACTGAATCTGATTAATTACAGAATTTAATCACAGAATTAATACTAATTAAATGCTTTAATTCTAAAATTAATGAAACAAATTTTGATAAGATTTTCAGTAAAAAAAAAAAAACTTACTTTGGTAAATTACAGTGAGTAGGTTGCCATCTCCAATTCTGATAACGAGAATCTTTTCTACCATTTCTCATACAAGTAACTTGTTCAGTCAGAAATTCACATTCATCTTCTTTATAAAGAGGATGAGTTATATTATCAAAAACCCATTTCCCATCAAAAAGATCACAACTTTCAGGAGGCCCTTCAATTTCTTCAATAATCTTCTTGATTTCTGGTTTTTGTTTAGGAACCACCACTGATTCAATAATGGGTTGTTGGATTTTTGATGGTTTTACATCAGAATCATCAACATGGGTTTCTTGTGATTCTATTCTAGTAACAGTTGTAGTAGTAGTTCTTGAATTCTTATTATCACCTTCTTCTTCGGTGTTTTTGATTGAAGTTGAGATTTCTTGGTGAAGTTCTTGACGATGATGATGAGTAGTAATAGGTTTAGTAGTAGCAGAAGAAGGTTTAGTTGAGAATGGGAATTCTGCTATTGATTTAACATCTTCATTATACATAAACCCAGCAAAAAGAAAGATTGAGAAAATTACAACAATGATTGAAAGATTGCTGTTTCTTCTTCCACCACCACCACCTGGATATTTCATTCCTGCTCCTACTGTTTCAAACAGAGATGTTTTTCTTCTTGGCAGCTGCATGAGTTGAGATGAGACTAGTCTTTAACGAACTGTAGTCTGTCAGAGAGAGGGAGGGATCAGAAATAGAGAGATTTTGAGAGATAAAGAAAGATATAAGAGAATTAGTTTAATGGGGGATTTGGTGAATTGTGGGGTTGTCTTTCAAGATAATTTTAACTGGTTTTGGTGTTTCGGAAGGAGAAATGTCTTTTTCTGATTTATATTTTCTTTTTGTTAAAATTCTTTGTAACTACTTCTCTTTTAGGGATTCTTGGTGAGGATTCTATAAAGAAGTAAGATCAAAGCTAGTCAAATTGGTTCTTCTTTTGTTCTCTCCTCTGATGTAAGAATTTCATTTATTTATTTTAGAGCCTATTAAACGAAACGCATATGGCAGCAGTTTGATTTATGTTATTTTAACTTTATCAAATGAATGTGCGATTATTCGCATTTCGATGTGCTCGAAAAAACCCAACCGTAACTGTTTTACAGTTAGGTTCGACCCAAAAAAACCTAGCCGTAACTGATTTACAGTTAGGTTCGATCACAAAAAACCCAGTCGTAATTGTTTTACAGTTGGGTTCGATAAAAAAAAAAAACCCAGCCGTAACTGATTTATAGTTGGGTTTCGACCTAAAAAACCCAGTCGTAACTGGTTTAAAATTGGGTTTTCCTAATTTTACCTAGTTACGGTTAGGAGTTCATCATCACCTAACCGTAAATTTGTCTTACGGTTGGCTACGAAGGAAAACCCAACCGTAAACCGCTCTGAAAAGCTAACAAAATTCAATTTTGTTTATTTACTTTCATCAATTTTGAGAAATAAAAAGAACATTGGTTGGTGATTTAAAATCTAGGGTTTTAGTTAGGAAAAAATCTCCAAATTTTCTCATCTTTTTTCATCTTTTTCTTCCCACCAAAATCACTTAATATGATTTTTTATCACTAATTATATAAAAAATCTTATCAATCTAATTATTAGATTATTAGCACTAACCACTTAAGGGTTGTTTAGTCATTATAAAAATTATTTTAGATAAGGGGTTTTTGAAATTACTTATGGTTGACCCATTTTTGTCATATTAGGCGAAACCCTTCTATTAAAATTTGACGCCCCAATAATAGGCTTCTAATAATATGTGCACCCGGCATGGGTAATTTTGCTAAGCAGAAGAAAGCCGTAGCAAATAGACTGACTGCACTGCCTCTCTTTTATACAAACCGACATAAAGCGAATAGCAACGAAACAACCCAATTCGCCAACGTTTGTCTTGGTACCAAATATAATTTGGATAGTTGGATGCATGCTTAAAAGAGAACCTTCAGCTAATTTATAAACTATATTATCCAAAATAAAGCAAGTTTGGTTTTAGGCTAACCAACACATAATAATAAAAAATGTTAGGGCAATTCCTATGGCAATCAACAAAAAAGATTTTTTATTGAGCCACGTGGATGAATAAATTGTGTTTTCCATTATGGTAAACTAGAGCAAAATCAACAAATCTGGTACTCTCCAGCGGTTGAAGATGGCCCGCGCGCTTCTGGCTCAAACGCCAGTGCTTGTTCCACGATCGCCCGGCCTTCCATCAAGCGCGCGCTACATCATCCAACTCAATGAACAAACCAACAAATTTGTTGGTTTGAACATCCATTTTTTATGTTTGTTGAGTCCATAGTAAAAGCAAAATGAACAAACTTTGAGTTTGTTCATTCCATAGGAACTGCTCTTACAACATGGAATCCTTTTCTTGATCCAATCTCGCTAAATTAAATCCTCAGCTGTAAAAAATAAAAAGAAAACACATGTCTATAATCTTAAACATGTCCATTAAGTTAAAATATTAGCACTAGTAAAATGAAAAAGAAATCTATGTGATTGAAGTAAAGACTAAGGAACTATATATGTAGTCAGTGTACCATCTTCCATTTTTTCTTTGTACACTTAGCTGTCTATGCACAACTTCAAATTTAAGGTAAGTTACTTAGTTGGACAGTTGAAACATCTCTTGTTTTCTAAGCTAAGGTAACGACATATCCAAATTCTTTGTTATTTTTATGTAGTCTATAAGAAGGACCCACTGCCTATATTAGCTAACTCCTCTAGCCTTCGTGACCTACTTTTGTTTGGGATGCGAGGGACATTGCCTCTCGAAATTAATGTAGGACTGCTTGAGCAATTGTGGAAAGGGATATACATATTCCTCGATAGAAAGAGTGATACTGAAATGTTGATGAGGAATTCGCGACTCTGTGAAGTACTTTTATGGTAACATTTGTTGGATGTTTTTGATATATGTTTGACGCTATGAAAGGGGGTTTGGGAGGGCAGCAGCCCCACTAATTTGTTTTGAATTTCAAAACCTAATTCGTTTTTCCAGAATTTTTTACTGACGTGATTATTCCCATTAATGGATGCCTTTTGAAAGCACTTGTTGGAGATGACCAAAAGACATGAAATCCTCTAAAAATAGTGAAGGTTTTCTCCCAATTCAACTCATCAAAATCTATGTTTTCGTTTCTCCGTAAGTATCATCAAAATCTCATAATGTTTGTTCTTAGTTCGATCCACAGAGTATAACTTTTGAATCCAACAAATTGTTATGACTTCATTGTAAAGCAATATTTCAATGAGCAATTGTACTCGCCAATTTCTTGGGAAGGGTCGAAGTCAATGATGTAACATTCTTTTCGTTGTCAGATTTTTCATCCTCTAGTACCCAATTTCCTACAACATTTTGACAAACTAGTGATACTAGCAAATGTCTTGATGGAATATACGTTTTAAAACATGAAAATCAGCCAAAAAGGAAATTGACGAAGAAAACAGATTACTTAAAAGGCCTATCTCAATTCTCAGCCCAATGTATACAATCAAAAAAAAAAACTACAACAACAACAACAAACTCATTTAGGCCGGTATAAGGAATCCCATAATGCAATTTTCCTTTGTCCCTAACATGCTTGTGTTCAGTTCAGCCCAAAAGAACAAAAAAAATTTTTTGATAAGCCATAATTATATTAAAAGGAACCAATAGTTACAAAATAGTAAACAAGAAATGAGGCTACAGCAGCCTCAAAAACTTAGTTACTATTTAAAAAGAAAATAAGAAATAACATGCATCTCCAAGTTAACAATAAAGTTCGGCCGACCAGTAAAGCTTATTGTTTCACCTTGAGACATATAACATTATCTTTTGGCCGATATATCAGTTTTAAAATTAACCTGTAAGCATATTGAAAGTTAATTAGCTCATATTTAGCACAGACAGCTAACCACTTGTGTCTGATATCCCATGGCAGACTCTTGTTGCGACAAGCTAAGATTGCACTACTAGAATTTGACCTAAATCGTATCTTTCTTGATCCAAACTGAGAATCCCATTCCGAACCCAATGTAATTGTTGAAATCTCGGCAATGAAGTTAGTCATTACATCCAAGCCGAAAATGACAGCACCCAAACACTCACAATATGAATTTCCGGCCATAACACCCGCGTCAGAGACACCAGGATTACAGCTGCAGCTCCATCGTAACAAATTAAGACTTCATCAACAAATGGTGCAATCTATAGGCATTCAATAGGAGTTACCTGTTTCACCTTCCTATATTCCACTTGAAAGTAGTTCAAAATCCTCAAATCTTCTAGCGAATCATACATAAAACCATTGGATCTTTTTAAATTGTCATGGACTTGCTAATAAAATTTAGCCTTTAGTTTATTATACTGTATAACTTTGGCACCTTTCCATCAAAGATCATCCTATTTCGTAAGTTTCATATACCCGATCTTATTTCCATAATTGCAACAAGCCACAAATATTTAACCAGTCTTACCTTTTACAATTTTTGTAGCAATCAATAAGATTATGCACTGGTTACATGTTAAAAATACTAGCAATTCAAGCCTAAATTTGTTGAGAAAATCTACAATTTCACAAAATATGCACGAGAGATCTTTGTCTATACCACAAATTGCACAACGATTAGCCAAATAAATTCATAATCTCTCATGCACTTTATCCAAAGTAGCACAACAATCTTCACTAAGTAGCTTCCAGTTTCAGCAGCAAGGGCCGGAGGAATATTGTTAGAGCATTGCTCGGTCGAACTCACAAGTGTTGCTATCTCAAACTTGTTGTCAAATTTAGTTGTCAAAACTATATCTTGATTTCTAGTCTACAATTAGTTAAGCCTCGGACTAGGATAAAAATATAGTTGAGAAATAGTGGATCACGACAGTCATCATTGCGTTCTACCGTTCGAAGGCGAAGATCAACCGAAGCTTCTGGAGAACTTCATCAACAAAACGTAAGTGAAGACTGAACCACCTATATCTCAAGTTATATTCAGTTTTGAAAAAGCGGGGGTCTAACAACCACACCCAATATTTCGTTTGGCAATCTGAATAGACAAACTCCAATATACTTTTAATGAATCAACTAGATAGTTAGACTCAATCTAGAGAAAAGTATATCAAAGAGTTTTATATCTCTATCTCTCAATTCAATCTGCAATCAGCAAATAGGAATTTGCCAGCCCGATTGAATATAAGAGAAATAACTTGAACGGTACCAAAGACCAATGTTCAAGTGTCAATCAATTTAAATTAACAACCAAAGGTTGGATTATCTAATTGATCGATCTTAACGCACAACCTGTGATATTTCAATTATATAAATATAATGCGGAAAAAAAATAACACAGACACCAGAATTTTGTTAACGAGGAAAACCGCAAATGCAGAAAAACCCCGGGACCTAGTACAGATTTGAACACCACACTGTATTAAGCCGGTACAGACACTAGCCTACTACCAATGAACTTTGGACTTGACTGTAGTTGAACCCTAATCAATCTCACACTGATTCAAGGTACAGTTGCGCTCCTTACGTCTCTGATCCCAGCAGGATACTACGCACTTGATTCCCTTAGTTGATCTCACCCATAACCAAGAGTTGCTACGACCCAAAGTCGAAGACTTGATAAACAAATCTGTCTCACACAGAAAAGTCTATAGGAATAGATAAATATGTCTCCCACAGAAATACCTACGAGTTTTGTTCCGTCTTTTGATAAATCAAGGTGAACAGGAACTAATTGATATACCAGACTTATATTCCCGAAGAACAGCCTAGAAATATCAATCACCTCACAATAATCTTAATCGTATGGTAGCGAAACAAGATATTGTGGAATCACAAACGATGAGACGAAGATGTTTGTGACTAATTTTTATCTTGCCTATCGGAGATTAAATCTCGAGCCAATCTTAAAAGAAGATAGTACTCAAACACGATGGAAACAACAAGATCAGATCACGCAACTACAGAAAAAATAGTTGGGTCTGGCTTCACAATCCCAATGAAGTCTTTAAGTCGTTAACCTACAGGGTTTCGTGAAAAACCTAATGCTAAAGGAGAATCGAATCTAGCTTATACAACTAGTATCATACAGGAGGTGTGGGGATTAGGTTTCCCAGTTGCTAGAGTTCTACTTTATATAATTTTCAAATCAAGGTTTGCAATCTAAGGTAACAAAGCATTCAATATTCACCGTTAGATGAAAACCTGATTAGATTCAAGCTAATATCTTTTAACCATTAGATCGAACTTAGCTTGTTATACATAAATGAAATGTACACCCATTTAGGTTTAGTAACCGTACCTAAACGTGTACACCATGTTGGCTCAACCGTAGTTAACCGAGGTTAGCTATATGAACACTCTCATATCAACCTTATTCATCTTAATCATAACTAGTTCAAATGACTCAAATGAAACTAGTTAAAGAGTTGTTCAATTGCTATATTCTCATAAAAGTATACAAGAACACAATTGAAGCAAAATCGGTTTGATTCACTTGAATCAATTCATGAACATTATAGCCACGGTTTGCAAAGAATGCATTCCTTAATATATATAAATGTATTAGTTCATTAGCCAACCGATTTTAGAACTTTAACCAATCAAGTAAGCAAACGGGTACGCATACTTAAGTAGCTGGTATGAGTTTGGGTTCGCCAGTATGCAAACGGGTACACATACTTAGTACACTTCCAAATCCCAACAGAAATTCCCGGACCTATACCTTACGCAAGTATGCGTACCGGTATGTGTACTTGGTAAATGGAATTTCACAACTACAAGTACGCATACGGGTATGCATACTTTAGTTCCGGTCATGGATCACATACATGCAAGAATGCACACTAAGTTTATAATCCAATGATGGTTAAGTATCCTAAAATCTTATTTCAATCATTGAAACTTTCTTAGAGGATGACAATAGCCGTT
>JAJJMB010017633.1:1423448-1483284 GCA_023531105.1 Papaver atlanticum | reverse complement strand
ATCGACAACTATATAGTAATACGACTTTTGTCTCAATATAGGAGATAGAGTAGAAATAGACTTTCCAAGTGATAGATGAGTTTTAGTCTTCACATATCTTTTTTTGATGAAGTTCCACAAGCTCGCCTTAGTAATTCTTCGTTTTCAATTGATGAACGTCGTGAAGTCTAATTCTCAGCTACACAATCTATCCTAGTCCGAGACATCACTATAAGTAGACTTGAAATCAAGACTTATAGTTTTGATCACTAACATTGACAAACAAGCTTGAGATAGCAACGCTTGCGAGTTCGACCGAGCAGTGCTCTAACAAGTTTTCTATCATTTGAGACGATGTCGCATAACTAATTAGATTATTATGCATAGACAAGAATTTTAAGTCAAGTTTATGTTGATAATTAGTTCTCGAAATATAATGACTAAGCTTAATGAACATTTGTTCATACTTGATGAATTTCGGTTAAGGACAATTTATTGTTCGGAATCAAAATCATGATTCAAGTTTTATTGTTCGAAATAGCCTAGAACAGTGATTTTTTTCATTTATGTTATTCAGGAATTTTTCGAATCGATTTAGAGAGAAATATAGAACTACTATGGATTCAGATACAAGACAGTGGTTTCAGTCTTACAAACTGGGAAAACTGTCATATGTCTAAACCAGTATTACATGTACTTGTACACGTAGCAGAGTAGTTATATATCAACTTACAGATTAGTGGTACACATATTCTTATGTATATCATAGGCCTTGATCATGTCTAACTTTAGATAAAAAGAACCTAAAATGGAGTTGGAATGAGACATATAATGAACTAGCTCCTTTGCAGATACTACGTTATCAATTATTTTCCTCCCCGGAATGAAGGCAGACTGATTCTTATCAATTAACTCATCAAGAACGGGACTTGTCCTCTTGGTAATGATTTTTGTAATGATTTTGCATAAAACGTTACACAGTGAAATATGTCTATATTCCCTTGGGGTAGTAGGATGTTTGGTCTTCAGAACTAGGGCCAAATATGTATGATTTAGCCCTGTTTGAAGCCTCTCAAATCGGAAGCAATCTTGGATGAGCTCAGTTACCTCAGTTCCAATAATGTGCCAAATCTTGTTATAAAATAAAGCTGGATAGCCGTCTGGACCTGGAGCTTGAAGAGGCTTTATCTGCTTAATAACAGCAAGAATTTTTGTAGTTGAAGGATTTACACCAAGATGCCTGCTTTTTGAGTCGGAGAGGGAGTTAGAATTGTTCATAGCAAAAATATTAGGAGTTACGAAATTGTCAACAGTGAAAACATTTTTAAAATGGGGTATTAGCATTTCTTTAATCACTTCATGATCAGAAATCCAAACTCTATTTTCGTTCTTCAGTGTGACAATTCTATCTTTACTCCTTCTATGAATAACAGATAAATGAAAAAGATGTGTATTTTTATCTATGTTAGGGATCCAATTGGATTTGCTACGTTGTTCCCAGAACATCCTCTCTCGTTTCTCTAGAGTATCAATATTTTTGAGAATAATATTCTCTTCCTCTCTAGTATATGTTAAGTGAAACCTTGATTGCAAATCAACCAACTTTTCTCTTTCAGCCTCCAACTCAAGATGAATATGACCAAAAAAATTCCTGCTCCATTTTATGAGATGTTTTCTAAGAGATTCAAGCTTGTTTTGAGTGCTGTCATTTGAAATTCTCTAACTTTTTTCAACTTCTTCAAGGAACTGTGGGTGATTAGTCCAGTGAAACTCCACTTTAAATTATTTTTTTCTCTTTGGCCCCTTCCTAATGGTATTCAAAAGAATGGGGGCATGATCACTGTTGATTCTGGGGAGATATAGAACTGTTGTATCTTCAAAAATAAGTCTCCATGAAGTGCTGCAAAGAGCCTTGTCCAACCTCTTGAATATGAGCACAGCATTGCGAGTGTATCTGCACCAGGTAAAAGCTGAGCCAGAAAACCCCAAATCCATAACATCTCTTTCTTGTATAAAATTTCTAAATTCTCTGCATAAGTTGTTATGATTGTTTGAGCCTCCATATTTTTCTGCCTTATTATTGATCACATTCAAGTCCCCAATTAAACACCACGGAAGTGAAGAATCGGCTATTAAAGATGAGAAATTTGACCATAAAACATTCCTGTTATTAGCTTATGGAGTTCCATGTATGCATAATAGTTCTCATTTGGGGATAAAGTATTATTTTGTCGATGACACACCTGATGATGTGTGAGTTCCAATAAGAGATGGACATATCAATATTATCTTGCCAAAAAAGAGCTAAACCACCACTTCTGCCGATGTAAGGTACAAAATGAAAGTGTCGAAGGTTCAGAGAGTTACAAAAATTGATGCTATTTCTCTTGTTTAATTTGGTTTCAGAGAGAAAGATAATCGAAGGATTGCAATCTCTGAGGAATGAACCTAGGGTAGAAACTGTCATGTTATTCCCTATACGGACAGTTCCGTGACATCACTAACATGATCCTTGTGACTTTTTGAGGATAGTCGCCACATCCTTTTCAGTGGTTAATGAGAAGTTTAGATGAACTTTGGATGGAGGATCACAGTCCATGGGGGTTGGGGCCCTGTTAACACCAAAAATTTGTATTGATTCACTTTTGTTCGATGATTGAGTGGTTCTAGCAGCTCTTTTCCATCCCTTTCTTGATGGAGAAGGGGAAGAAAGATGTTCTTTTGGAGTGATGAATGGTGTATTTGGTGATTTTGAAATCATTAGCTATAATGATGTTTCTTTTTGAGTAATCCAATCGTTGTAAATGTGTCTTTTTGGTTTTGGGACCATCCAATGGTTGTAAATGTGTCTTTTTGAGTCATCGACGGCTCCAATTCTTCTCAGAATGAAAAAGATAAATCATGGTCGAAAATGAGGTCCCTTTTTACGCCCTAATCCGACGGCCGAGATCACTTCTTTCACTTATTCTCCTCTTCTGTTACAAAAAATCCAATTAATCCTAGAGATTTTCTTCTCTCCTCTTATTGTTCGCCGGTTACAGAAGACAATATCAAAAACCATTTGATTCATAACTGATAATCAATTTCTTACATTACAGGAACCCCTCGAAAATGTTCGATTACATAAATCTCGAGATTGTTTGTCATTTTCCTAGGTTCTCTGTTTATTTCTTCAGCAAACTCTCTTAAGAATACTAGGTAACTACTATCTTAGTCTGGATTAATTTTACTTTAAATTTGTATTTGATTGGATTGGTAAACAACTCAGAGACCATCTTATTGGTATATTTGGATCTGGGTTTCTTGAGTTTTTTTATATTGGATAATAGCATATTTTTGTTGGTATATTGGCAAAAGAGCTACCATCTATCAGGTAAGTAAAATTGAATAATAATCTTACCGAATTTGATGCATATTGAATTGATTGGGTTAACTTAACTAGTAAATGGTTCGTTAACTTACGAGAAATATGTAAGCGAGTTAAACTCATCTCGAAATATCAAATGTGTATAATCAAAGTCCATTCTCGAACCCAGACCAAGTCCGGCTACTTAGGTATGTGTACCCGTTTGCATACTTGAGTGGGTTATGTTATAAAAATTGGGTTGTTCATGAACTAATACATTTATAAAATTAGGAATGCAATCTTTTGCAAAACGTGGCTATAATGTTCATGAATTGATTCGAGTGAATCAAAATCGATTTTGCTTCAATTGTGTCTTGTATACTTCTATGAGAATATAAACAATTGAACAACTCTATAACTAGTTTCATTTGTGTCATTTGAACTAGTTTTGTTAAGATGAACAAGGTTGATATAAAAGTGTTCATATGGCTAACTTCGGTTAACTATTGTTGAGCCAACAAGGTGTACACGTTTAGGTACGGTTACCCATATCTAAATGAAGTCACTTTTCATTTGTGTGTAACAAGCTAAGTTTGATCTAACGGTTGAAAGATATTAGCTTGAGTCTAATCAGGTTTTCATCTAATGGTGAATATTGAATGCTTTGTTACCAAGGTAACATTGATTGCAAACCCTGATTTGAAGACTATATAAGGGAGAACTCTAGCAACTGGGAAACCTAATCCCCACACCTCTTGTGTTATACTAGTTGCGACTAGAGTCGATTCTCCTTTAACCTAGATTTTTCCTAAAACCATTATAGGTTAACGACTTAAAGACTTCATTGGGATTGTGAAGCCAGACCCAACTATTTTCTCTGTAGTTGCGTGTTCTGATCTTGCTTTATTATATCATATTGAGTACTATCTTCTCTAAGATTTTCTCGAGATTTAATCTCCGATAGGAAAGATAAAAAGTAGTCACAAACATCTTCGTCTCATCATTTGTGATTCCACAATATCTTGTTTCGCTACCATACGATTAATATTATTGTGAGGTGATTGATATTACTAGGTTGTTCTTCGGTAATATAAGTCTGGTGTATCAATTGATTCCTGTTCATCAATGTTTAGTGTTGGTGGTAGGGTTCTCACATCTCATAGGAGTTCATTAGCTCCAGAACTTGTTCAAGCATTGCTTTGCTTGGGTGATTGGCTGCCAGATCTCAGTCTCAGTGACAGTGATAGTTGTATTACTGGTAACTTTCCTTTCATCTTAATCTTTTATTTGCTTTTATATTTATTGCACTGCCGTTGCCAGCTTAACTAACACTTTTGATTTTCCTTTGAAAATGCAGAAGTTAAGGACTAAGGAGTAAGAAGTAAGGATTCAGGAAGGACTAAGGAAGAATGCATTTGCAGTTGGCAGTTGCACTACAGGCTGCAACACATGGAGATGGAGTTTCTTTGTCTTTTCTTTTGCAAGAACATGGTTTTTTTCTTTTGCTAGAACATCTGAACATGTAATTTGGTCCATTTGGAACATCTGTATGTTTTTATTTTATATGGCATTGATTTAGAAATGATTTTCTTAGATTTAGAACTTGTTTGTGTGGCAGGATTTATAACTTGTTCTGTGTTCTGTGACGTACCGGATTTTATCGGAAAAATATCTGATGTGCGATAAGTCCAACGTAACGGAATCGGAATTGAATTTCAGATTTCCGTCGAACTTAACGGATATCGGTTAATTTTAAACGTAACGGTAGAGGCTGAGCCACTATCCGTTTCGTTAAGTGCGGTTGACGGTCCTATATTAAAGAGAGAAAGAGATCGATTTCATGGGCTTGGGACCATAACAAACCGACTTAAAACCTAATTGGGCTTTATTCTTAAAGCCCGTGATTAGTTTGATTAAAAGGGTTTTCCTTTTTCTCCGAAAAATTCAGTTCATCTTCTTCCTCTCCCCTGTGAAGTGATCTCGAAAGAATTCGTCGATGGCTTCGTCTATCGTAATTAGAAGAAATCAGCGTAATATTCGGTGCTTCGGTCGTACTTTAGTAACTTACACTCATCATCATTTGAGTTCTTTGCTGAACCCATCATCATCAGTATTTCCTTCCAATGAAATGTTAACTAGGGTTTCTGATGGTCTCATTCCACAGTCTAAACCGGTATAAAATTTCATTTTTTTTTTTTTTTTTACTTTGGATTCATATTTTTATTTTTGCCCTAACATTCTACTGATTGGCAGGTTGTTCCTTTAATTGGACAAAGGTATGGTGCTTTGAGTTTGTATAATAGGTACTTATGTACTAAACCTGAAACCCCTAAATTGAAGAACCTTATAGATGAAGCTGGGAAGAGTAAAGAAAATGGAGGTGAAACTGATGATTCATCATCTCAGCAGCAGCAGCAGCAGACTGATCAAAATGCTGGGAAGTCAGTACGAGGCGCTGTAAGTTTTAGTTTGGTTTCATTTCGGCTTTGATTAAATTGGGAATATAATGTTATCTGCTATGAACAAATTACTGCGAGACAGTAAGAGGAATAGAGGATAGAAGATATTTCATGTATTGATTGAAATGTGGAGATTTTTTGTTTTGTATTTGGGAATCCTTTATTGTGTTTCGTTGAATTGGGTGATTTCATTCATGTTTGCAGCCGGTTTCATGGTTGAGTTTTTTCTTGCTGCTAGTAACTGGAGGAGGAGTTCTGTATTATTTCGAGCAGGAGAAGAAACGACATATAGAAGGTAGATTACTACGGTGAGTAGGATTAGATTATTAGTATCAGAATGTTGGTACTGGAAGAGAGATGCGAGAATCAAAATTTCATTTCAAGTCTTCTAATTGAACACTTCCATTTCATTTCTTTTTTCGCGGTTTTCACGTTGTACGTTGATTCCCATAATCCCATTGTGATCTGGTTTTTAGGCAACTTTTAGGGTTTTCTAAATGCAACACCTTAATCATCCTTTTTATGTTATTTTTCAGGTATACATAAAGCCTCCACTGCCGTTCAACAAGGACCATCAGCTGGAAAAGCAAATATTGGTGGTGAATTCAAGCTTGTTAACCAAGATGGAAAATATGTCACGGATACGGATTTTAAGGGAAAGTGGAATTTGATTTATTTCGGTTTCACTCATTGTCCAGATATTTGCCCAGATGAGTTAATTAAACTTGCAGCTGCAATAGACAAAATAAGTAAGTGGTTTTTAATTTTTGTCGATAACACTGAAACTATTAATCGATGTCTAGAATTTATGAACATGTTACAGTACCCCTTACACACAAACAGAACACATCTATTGAATTGCCATTCCCAAATTGCTTGAATTATACTTTCAGAGACATAATTTAAGGTTCGTGTATGGAGCAATGGTCTGACCTTTCTTCTTCTTACCCGCAGAGGAAAAATCAGGTTATGAAATTGTACCTATATTTATATCAGTTGATCCTGAGAGAGATACTGTTGAGCAAGTCGGTGAATATGTCAAAGGTATCATCTAAATTATACACTTACACTGCAACACTGCTATGTTAGCAACTTTGTAATAACTTTCCATGAACAACATCGCTTACATTCTGTTGTTGTGCAGAATTCCATCCTAAGATAATCGGGTTAACTGGTACTGTGGATGAAGTAAAGAAAGCTGCCCGTGCTTATCGAGTTTATTATATGAAAACAGAAGAGGAAGGCTCAGACTACCTTGTGGATCATTCTATTATCATGTATGTCCACCCTTTTGCCTGTTCAAGTCTAATTATGTTTACATCCCACCTTTTTTAATGGTTACTTTCTAGCTCGGGCCTTGAGTTTTCTGAGTTTCTTGTGATTGTGTGTGTATTTCGTTGTTTTCTATGTTTGTTCCTCACTCCTCAACCCAAGCACTAAGCACCTTCGTGTTCTTTATATTTCCAGGATTATTGATAGGTTTAAATGAGCTTTGTTCTGCTAGTAACATCCAATGGCGACTTTCATTATGCTATTCTTTTATCCATTCTTCAAAATGGTAGAACTGATAGGTTTAAATGAGCTTTGTTCTGTTTACAGTGTCTGTTCCTATCATTTTTGACAAGCTGATATGTAGCCATCACCCATTGTCCCTATCTCTTGGTTACTAGAAAGGCATGTGCAAATATTTGTAATAATCTATCCTTTCATGGAGTCAGTTGTATGTTGCTAAATGTAGAGGTGAAATGCAAAATTGCAAACATAATATAAGTGTTAAGAACTTAAGATGAGAGCAATCATACAACTATGCCACCTTCGTCTTCTTTATTATTCTAGGATTATAGGTCTACATGATTATGCTATCCTTGCATCCGTTCTTCAAAATGGTAGAACTGATAGGTTTAAATGAACTTTGTTCTGTAAGTAACACCCAATGGTGAATCTCTTTATTGTGGTACAGTATCTGTTCCTATCATTTTTGACAAGCTGATATGTAGCCATCACCCATTGTCCATATCTCTTGGCTACTAGAAAGGCATGTGCAAATATTTGTAATAATATATCCTTTCGTGGAATGAGTTGTGTGTTGTTAAATGTAGAGGTGAAATGCGAGCATAATATAAGTGTTAAGATTAGAGCAATCATACAATTATGCCAATCCTAAATGGTGTTCTCTGTAAAAATCTTGAAAATGCAACTAGGACCGTGGATTATTGAATGAAATTTGGGAGAATACTTCGTATGGAACCTATTGCATGTTAGCTTTCATCCCTTGTAGTTAGCCTTCTGTGTTATAAATATGGGTGATGTTTTCTTGTTTGTTCAACATCTTGTGTGCTGATTAATAGGCTTTCAATGATGGATAAACAAGTTTATCTTTTTACTTCTATTTATGTTGAACTACTTGAATAACCTTGAGTAGGTGGACTTGACTTCAATTTGACAGTACTATGCAAATTAATTTCAGGTATTTGATGAACCCTGAGATGGAATTCACAAAATATTTTGGAAAGAACGAAAATGTGGATTCACTTACTGATGGCATAATCCACGAGGTTAAGATGTACAGCCAAAGTAAAAGTCTCTTTGCGCGTCTTTTCAATTTGTGATTCTCACAATCTCACGGAATGATGGCTTCCCCCTTTAAATTTTGGCAGGTTATGAAATTGATATGAATGAACAACATTATCTTTTGCTTATTACCCATTTGTTAGAATTGATGTTATACAGCAGAAAATTACGATGAATAATAGACCATTTTTTCAGTGACACAAGGTTGCGCCATGGATATGTATTAATTTTGTTTTTTATCTTTCTGAATGGCTCTTCTACATGGTGTGTAGTTGTGTACTTGTATTTTTGTCTTCACTGAAATGGAAAGTGCCTGAACTTTGTCCCAGCTTGTGATATCTCTCTGAGAGCTATTTATGCATGTTCGAACTTGGAATCGTCCAAGAGAGGGGAATCGTGGGCTATGTGCCTATGGCTAATATCTGCGAGTGAGTTTCCCCATTTCTCATGAGCCATTGCCTGCAATCCTGGAGATGATTGGTATTCTCAATGTTTCTAGGTACCCACAACTTACCGTATGGAGCTCAGCACACAAGTTTTCGATTGGCCAAACATCGGAGTCAAGAAAAAATAATCAAATCTGACCACACCTCACGTAATAAAATTTGAAAATCGGATGGGAGAGCTCTATGATGGGCCTCATGGGCAACCTGTCACACAAGCCCGGAGCTATCCTCTTTTGTTAGAATGATTTTTTTGGGCACTACTCAAAAATGGAGGGGGATTACTCTTCATTTTTTGGGTGGATATTTGAAGTAATTTTGAGTCACCCCTTATCTAAATTTTTTTAATACCAAACTTGCCCTTGGTAATTAAATAAGTTAGTGTAATGATTAATGAGATTAAATTAATAAGTTGATTTTTTTCAAGAGAACAATTATTGAGAGGGAGAAGAAGAAGATGAAGATGATAATGAAGATGAGGGTTTTGGAAGAAAAAAAGTTAGATCTTTTTCTTTAAGAGCCACAACAAGAGTATGATGTTTTGGGTGCTCACGGATACTTCAAATTTAGTTAATGGTGCTTAAATTGGCCAAAACATTCCTAAAAATAAACAATTTACAAATTGATTTCGGTTTGGTTAACAAAGTTCGGCTACGACATCTGAAGAACATGTGGCCGAACTCATCTGCAAGTGTAGTTCGGCTAATGTTTCTGAAAACACAGGTAGCAGAACCCAGCTTTAATGGAGTTTTTTCTTTTAGAGAAAAGTTCGGTTAGGAGAAGAAAATTGCGATGTAACCGAACTAGGAGTTCGGCTACGAATTTTTTTTGCGACGTAACCGAACTCAATATATAGGTTTTTCAGAGTAAAGTTCGGTTAGGAGAAAAAATTGCGGCGTAACCGAACTTTTTGTGACGTAACCGAACTTTTTGCGACGAAATCAAACTTTTGCGACGTAACCGAACTTTTTGTGACATAACCGAACTTTTTGCGACGAAACCGAACTAAAAGTTCGGTTGAGACATTTTTTTGCGACGTAACCGAACTTTTCTCTGAAAAAAAGAAAAACCTCCATTAAAGTTGAGTTCGGCTAATTCGACAAAGTTTTTCACATAATTCCTAACCGAACTTCTCTCTGCAACTTCCATTTTCAACTCATTTTGATGATTACTTCTCATTTTTTCAACCAAAAACGAATGACAAGTAATGGGTTTGTTATAATTTTGTTTTGTTAATGATTTAAATTAAGCTATATATAGAGGTAGTGGTGGTGGTGGTTTGAGGTGGTCGGTGGTGATGGGAGGAGGTGGTTATATATATAGGTGGTGGTGATGAGAGTAGGTTGTCATATATATATATATATGTTAAGGGTAGGTTAGTCATTTCCACACTTTATGACACCCCTTATA
This sequence comes from Papaver atlanticum, assembly GCA_023531105.1. Lineage (NCBI taxonomy): Eukaryota > Viridiplantae > Streptophyta > Magnoliopsida > Ranunculales > Papaveraceae > Papaver > Papaver atlanticum. The sequence goes on along the minus strand of JAJJMB010017633.1, from coordinate 1,473,076 downwards.
ACTATAGGGTAAATATTCTTATCACTTAGTAGTTCCCACCATTTTTGAGTAGTGTTATCCGTTTCTCTTTTTCTCCAGCTAAAAATCTTCCTCCTCTCTTTCTATCTACACAGTTAGTGACTGAACTGAACTTGTAAAGGGTTAAGGTCGTCAATGGCGACCGTACTGAACTTTTCATCTATAAGAGTATCAAACAAAGGGGCTGTTCGTCTTTTAAATACTTCTTCTTCTGTTTTCAGACCAAATTCTATTTCTTTTACTAGTAAGTACATAACATATTCATGCAATTTTAAGCTCTATGTTTCTCTTATAGAAAACTGACTCTCATTCATTTTTCAGGAAGAAAATCTATCATCAGAGCTACAGAAACAAATGCTAAAGACGAAGGTTCACACACTCTCTCTTTCTCTTTGGTGTAAGATATTTCCAATGTACTCAAATTTTAATTTGGTTTCGGTTTTGGTTTCCTTTTTGTATGGTAGTAAAATCTAAGGCACCTGATAAGGCACCAAGTGACGGTGGTTCAAGCATCAACCAGATCCTCGGCATTAAGGGAGCTGCACAAGAAACTGTGAGTCTTTTAATTTCTTGATTCCTGTTGGGGAATTGCCTAAATTCTCGATTAGTTCTTGTAATTGTGTCCTGGACAATGAGACTGAGAGACCCAGAATAATCTAATTTACTTATATGAGCTTTCATTTCATGCATATCTGTACTTATGTTTATTGTTGCCACATGGATAATGACTGTCTGACCCTTGGCCGCTCCTCGTGATTATTGAGGATTCGGGAATTTGAATTGCCCACTAGTAGTTTGCTTGTAACGAGCCTTCTCGCAAGTGTGCTGCAGGGGATTCTCCAGTTGAAATTCTAAGCATGTATTGCTGTGAGACCAGTGTTTTAAAGGGGCATTTAGCATTTTATGATTTAAATAGTGACTCATTTTTCCAATTATCAACAAAGCATATAGTTGTAGATCGGCTGACCATGGAGACAAATGAAGACAGATTTGGATACTAAAACTTTGATATTGTTCGATTATGTCGTATCCAGAATAAACTGAAGATTCGAGTTCAACTTATGAAGCCTGTTACTTGGCCACCTTTAATCTGGGGAGTGGTGTGTGGTGCTGCTGCTTCCGGTAATCATTCTCTCTATTTAAAATTATATCTAATGCTGTATAAGCATCACATTTATGATTGTATTTGGTGAATGACTCCATTCATCACACTCACTTGGTGGTGCTAGTGCTCTTTGTATAACTTTAAGGGATTTTATTCAGACTCTTTTTCACCTCATAGTATGTTTACATTGCAGGTAACTTCCACTGGGGAGTTGAAGATGTTGCTAAATCAATTCTATGCATGATTATGTCTGGGCCATGTCTCACCGGTTATACACAGGTAACCTGTCTTTCCTCTTAGTATAATTCATATATTAGCATGGTCAGATTCAAACTTCACGCACTAAATGAATTCCTAAATCTGATTTTATCTTGAAGACAATCAATGATTGGTATGATCGAGATATTGATGCGATAAATGAACCTTATCGTCCAATTCCTTCAGGAGCAATATCTGAAAGTGAGGTGTGTACTTAAATTATTAACCATGCAATCCATTAACTGTTCATACCATTTGACTTGTTCTTATTTTGTGAGGGTTTTAACTTTTACAGTTTCCCTTATGTAGCACTTCAACTTTTACACATCATCTTGGTTGTTTCCATGCCAAATGACTCTCAAATAGGGTCACTAATTTGTTCATGCAACTGTTATTTCAGGTGATTACCCAGATTTGGGTGTTACTTTTAGGAGGCCTTGGTATCGCTGGTGTTCTAGATGTGTGGGTAGGTTCCTTAACTAGTCTTGTTTTTTTCTTATTATATTTATTTATAAATTATAATAATTGACTAATCTTATATTCCATCTCTTTGTAGGCAGGGCACAATTTTCCTACCATTTTTTACCTTGCTGTCGGTGGATCGTTGTTATCATACATATATTCTGCTCCACCTCTGAAGGTAAAGTCATTTACTTCTTGCTGCTACATTACTAAAACCGTCAGGATTTACTTCAAAGAACCCAAGTATCTTATATTCTACCTACGCTTCGAATATTGCAGCTAAAACAGAATGGATGGATTGGAAATTTTGCACTAGGAGCGAGCTATATCAGTTTACCATGGTGTGTCTTTTTTTATCTAAGGAAATTTCATTTGCAGAACTGACACTTACAATGTTTGATGTTTGGCGTTATTGCCTACGCTATCTAACTTATATTATCGACTTTGTAAACTAAGGAACCTGGTCAGGACTTGCAGATATTACATAGCCATAGGACATACTAGACAAGTGAGTTAGTAAGGGACACAAATCTTCTTTTGGCTGTCGTTGAAACACCCAAAATTGTTATACCTCCCATGCTGCCTTGTGAAGTTTGTTTTATTTCCAAAACCTGGGTTAGGAAGACACTTTGTTTTGCACTTCGTCAGTTCTCAACGCATATTACATAGTAGATCCTCCTTTTGGAAGCTGGAACCAACCAATTGGATGTCCCAACTTGAGTTCCTGTGAACCCTACAGTACAAATATTGTTCGGCTGAGAGCAACATTGGGTTTTGTATGTAGACTTGTTTGTCCATAAAATTTAGAAGCACTCTGAGGGTTTAAACCGACTGACAAGATTATACCAAACCATTGTATTTGGCAGGTGGGCTGGCCAAGCTTTATTTGGGACTCTTACGCCAGACATAATTGTCCTCACAATCTTGTACAGCACAGCTGGGGTATGCTCTCCAGTCTAGCACTTCTGACATTTGTGATCCAACATTACCAAACCTAATATTTCGTAATTTCTTGATTTCAAATGTCAGCTAGGTATCGCCATCATTAATGACTTCAAAAGTATTGAAGGTGATAGAGCCATGGGATTACAGGTATCATATACTTCCACACCATCTTTTCGCGTGTAGAAGTTCAAGTGTCCCCTCGTGTGCCATTACTAACTAATTTCACCATCATTCTCTTAAACCAGTCACTCCCAGTGGCCTTTGGTGTTGATGCTGCCAAATGGATCTGCGTTGGTGCCATTGACATAACTCAGTTATCTGTCGCTGGTATGTTACTTCATTCATGTTCAAACTTTCCAATTTCCTATAGTGAGTCACCCTTCACCGCTTGAAACTCCATCTTGCTTCTAAAAAACATGATGTAAGTGAGTATTTGCATTGCGGTTGATCAGTTATCTTAGTGAGTGGTATCTATTTTATGACCAAGTCTTCCTTGTATTACTACTCTACTCCGGCAACCCTTTTTATGTTCTACTTTTTGGTTATTGCAGGTTATCTTTTATATGCTGGTAAACTATATTATGCATTGGCTCTACTTGGTCTGATAATTCCTCAAGTGGTTTTTCAGGTAAGAAAACTAACCTTACAGCATAAGACCCCACTTGAAAATGATTCCAGAACAGGCTTTTCATACCTAAAAAAAGGGTATATATGTAAAACTCTGCGTGATTAAGAAACCAATAGCCACCTTAATTCAGATTTCACCACTACAGAATCCGAAAATAGGCTATTGTTACATGGTGTATCCTTACTAGTTTCATCTTTGTTGCAGTTCCAATACTTCTTGAAGGACCCTATCAAATATGATGTCAAATACCAGGTAACTTTCGAGATTCAAATATGATGGGTCATTGACTCATTGTTGCAAATGTCTATGGCCTTGGTTTTGTTTAGGTGAAATGCTAAACACTTTGTTGAAAAGCTGCTCAAAACTGAATCTTTGATTTACAGGCTAGTGCACAACCTTTCCTTGTGTTGGGTCTTTTGGTTACTGCATTAGCAACAAGTCACTAATCTTCGGGTGTGGAGATGCTGATAGGTAAGATCAAGAACGAGTCCTGGAAGGCTTCAGGGTAGGTCACTAATAAATTTTGTTTAGATATTTGTAAAAGAGTAGTCTCGGAATAAGCTTTTTTATCAAACAATCTTCTCCAGAGTTCAACCTATGTTGTAATTTTGTATGGGTAACCAGGTGCTATGTAAATTGAATTTCCTTTTAGGTGCCTATTTTTCCTTTTGTATGAGTTCAACCTATCTTAACCAGGTGCAATGTTGTCATTTTTTTATGTGTAACCTTTTCCCACATAAAAATTGAGAACACTCTACTATTACACGGATAAACTAGTCGGTACAAATTAGTTTAACCAGGTGCAATGTTGTCATTTTTTTATGTGTAACCTTTCCCACATATAAATTGAGAACACTCTACTATTACACGGATAAACTACTCGGTACAAATTAGTTTGATGCCAACAAAGGCTTATTAAGAACATCCATAAGCAAAAACTACACTTCTTTTACATTGTGGACTCGTCTACGTCTAGATCTTCATGTAGATCATCCTTAGAGACTTGCGCCGCTGCTCCTCCAGCTGCACCACCAGATTGGGAGGAGCGACCACCCTTTCGACCCATCTCCTGGTACCCTTCAGTCCCAAGTTGTTCCTTCCTTGTCTGCCCTCCACGACTTCGTCCTTGATCATCAAATATAAACAAAAAATCAAACAAAGCTAAGACAAGAAAATCAAACAAAAAATAAAACAAAGCTAAGACAAGAAAATCAAACAAAAAAGGGCCCAACCGGGTTCGAACCAGTGACCTCTTGATCTGCAGTCAAATGCTCTACCACTGAGCTATGGACCCTTGTGGTGCTATAGTAATAATTTTATTAAATTATTTAACATGATAATCCGAGTTTTGGTATACTGATTTTTTAGTACCTTGTGCGAGATTCTGCTGAGCTTCAACAGTCTTTCCACCCGTCCCACCAGGAACTACAGTCTCTCCTTGTCTCGCCTTCTCATCAAGTTCCGACCTGCTCGGCTGTTGCTGTCCAGATGCCATCAGCTGTGATTTCAAAACCTTTGAAAACGCTCTCTATTAGACTTTCACAGTTCACTGTTAGCTCACTCGGAATACTCTACGACCAGAACAATGATAGAGATAATTATATGATTATTTTATCAAGTGAAGTGTGAAAACAGCGGATAATCATTTATAATCATCGAGGAACTTGCCACGTTATACACATAAAACACGTCTTAGATTCAAGATTCAGAGCATGGATGACACGCACGTATATAATGTGCAGTTTTTTATGTTCATGGCCCATGATAAAGACACTTGTCTTCTTGACTTCAATAGTCTAGATAAGTAAAGAGCTCAGGAGTAAACCTAACCTTGCTGGCATCTTCTGGCTTGATTTTTCAACACTCTGTGATGATGCTTTGATTTGTCACAAGTACCTCGTGACTCAATTGTGTCTCCCCCAGCTGTAGTGCAACTTTGCAATGGCGGCGATTAAGGGCTGCAAGCTGTGGATAGTGATTCAAGTCATCCTTTTTTCCAAGTTGTTGCTATATTACGAACAACGGCCGTTAGTTAGTCGTCGTTGGTATATTAACAGCACGTTGAATGTCTCGCATGACGTATGGAATGACGTATGATTGGAAATGTATTTGTTTTCAGCTAACCAATTGCCAAGTTACGGTGTAATCTGATTAGTCTTTTCCTTGAGACTTGAGTTCTGAAAACTGGATGGGCATGTGATGGAAGGATGGTCTTTGCAATGGTTCGTCGCCACTACTTTGGTAAAAAGTTATTAACCATCCAAAAAAAAAAAAAACACAAAATTGGTTGAATAGCCCTAGAAAACTTTTTTAAGGGTCTAAAAGGACGAGTAAAACAAGATCTGTTTACCCAAATTTCCTTGTTTAATACTTGTATAGTGGACTTAAATGTCCCTAGCTAGTTTAATATTTTTGTTTCACTAAATTTATCTACAAATTGTTGTATTCACTGAATTAAGAAAATATTTCATATATGTCACACCCATCCTAAATTATATTGGAGTATTAGGAAAATGCTCAACCGTTGGTATTAAAGAATGATCCTTCTCACATACTCGCCCAACCCCGCTACTGCTTCAAACAGATAGTGATTGTACACAAGGTAGTTCAATTTTTTTAACAAGAGCTCGGAAGGAAGGGGTGATGTTAGTGGAAGTAAACCCCCTCTCGGAAGGAAGGGGTGATGTTAGTGGAAGTAAACCCCCTCTTCCCTATATCCTTTGATATAAGATTCGCAGCCGTATCAACACCACCGCCAACCATACTATCAACCACATTGGGAGTCCTTATAAAAAACCTCAAAATAATATTTAATCAAAAACATGTAATCGCATATGAAACCTGAATGAAAACGATTTCATCCTACTTTAAACGTGTTGAGCCAATATACCCCATAAATTAAACCTAAATGAAAGCGATTTCATCCTAGTTTATATTAGTTCAAACGTGCTGAAACAATATACGCCACGAATTAAACCTAAATGAAACAGGTTTCATCCCGGTTTATGCTACATTAAACTTGGATGAAATTTAAAAAAAAAAAACGATGAAAATTGGTTTCATATTAGTTTAAACGTGCTGAAACAATATACACCACAAATTAAACCTAAATGAAACTGGTTTCATCCTAGTGTATACTATATTAAACCAAATTCAAACCAATCTAAAACACGATGAAACTAGTTTCATCCTAGTTTAAAATGAGTGAAACAAAATTCAACACAATTCAAAACACCATGAAACCAATTTCATCCTATCTAGATTGGATAGGAGCTTTTATACAAGAAAAAACCTAATCCAAATAAACATACAAACATTTTCGCTAAAAACAAGTGCAAATACTTACATCACTGCATTCAAATTTCATATCTAAAAACAAATCTACATATTTACAGGTGCACAAATTTTTAACTAAGATAAATTTATTTGAATTCAAACGTAATCAAATAGACAATTAAGCTTATGAAACTTACGAATTGAGCAGATTCTTCATTGTTTATCTTATGAAATTGATTTAACACAAAACTCTAAAAAAATTAATTTAGTAAATTTGAGAAATTTGAATTAAATTAGGGCATTAAAAAGAACCAATATTGATAGTGACGTTGTAGGTGTCGATGATGGTATTGTTTGAGAAAGATGATGATGTCGATGTTGGTGTTGGTGATGGTGGAAGAGATTAAGATGATGGAGGAAGATGATTTGTCAATAATCGTGTTGGTGTTATAATGGTGGTGGAGAAGAGATCGTAGAAGAAGATGTGTGGTGGTAGAGGAGACGATGATGGAAAAACAATGATGGAGATTGAAGAGATGCTAAAGGAGATCTATAATCTTCCTGTAACTAAAACCGACCGAGAGATGAAAGAAACTTGTGATGCTAAGGGTATAGAAGTCAATATAATAATGACATGGGTCCCGTCCATTTCACCCATACCATATTTTACTCGTCCATATGAAGGTGCTTTAAAAGGTTTATGGGCAATTCATCCATTCTCTAAAAAATAAATAAAATCATGTTATTCCAAAAGAGGCCACGATGGAAATAGAATTGAAAATCTTGGGAGGATAAGATAGTTGTATGGACTCTAACTAAAATTTGTAAGAAGTTTATTTATTTTTGAAAATCATCTGCAATTTGCAATTGATCTGTTGGTTTTCTTGGACGATGATAAAGATCAAATAACTAATCTGAAGAATATATTGTTGGCTTTTGAGTTGGTCTCGGGTCTCAAAGTCAATTTTAGAAAAAGTGATGTTGTTGGCTTTTGAGTTGGTCTCGGGTCTCAAAGTCAATTTTAGAAAAAGTGATGTTGTTGGCATTAGTCATGAGCATAATGGGGTTGTGTGTGCTACTACTTTTGAATGTAACTTAGTAGAGTTACCCATTAACTATTTGCGTATTCCACTAGGTAGTAAATCCAAGGCTAAAGCGGTTTGGGACATTATTATTCAGAGAGTTCAACAAAAACTTTCTTTTTGGAAGAGGAATTACCTTTCAAAAGGTGGGAAACTCATCATGATAAACAGTGTATTGGCAAACTTGCCCATTTATTATCTCGCGATATTTCAAATGCTTATCTCGGTAGTAAAAGAGCTTGAAAAGATCATGAAGAATTTCTTTTGGGGGTCTTCAAATACGGTGAAAAATAAAAGTTGGGTGGTTTGGACAAAGACGGCATTACCAAAACGTAGAGGAGGTATTGGCGTTAAGAAGCTTAAATTGGTTAATCATGCGCTACACTGCAAATGGATTTGGATATATGCAAACGAGAAGACATCCCTTTGGAGATAAATAATCCATCAAAAGTTTGGAGGTAACCCTGATTCTTTTTTCCCTAATACTTTCTCTAAGTCTACTGGCTCTAGCTTGTGGGAAGGTATCCTAAAAGAGCGAGATCATGTTAAACAACACTCTCAGCTAATTGTTAAGAATGGTGAAAGTATTTTGTTTTGGAAAGACAAGGCCCTTATGGGCTGGGCCACACACGTGCTACAATGACAATTACAATCGGAAGCAAGGCCGTAAGGCGGAGAGAATCTAGAAAGATTGCCCAGTTCGGATTGTTTTCTGCAACTTGGGAACATGAAGTTGGAATCGCTAGTAATTGCGGATCAACATGCCGTGGTGAATCTGTACCCGGTCCCTGTACACACCGCCCGTCACACCCTGGGAATTGGTTTCGCCCGAAGCATCGGATCAATGATCATCCATTACTTACCTTAAAAGGAAAGTAGGGGTAAACCTCCTTACCTGTGTACCAATACACAAAGGCTCTTGGTGGTCTTATTGCCGCATACCACGGTGGGGTCTTCGACTGGGGTGAAGTCGTAACAAGGTAGCCGTAGGGGAACCTATGGCTGGATCGAATCAGAGAGGGCCAAGAAAATGAATGCGCGTGCTAATGCTTCCCATCTATTACTAAGGGTGCTTGGTAATCAGGTGCTGCAAATTTCTTTCCTCGCTCTTTATAAACTCTCAATGAAAAAAGATGTGACTCTTTTGCAAGTGGCAGCTGGTAATGGTGCTTGGGATTTGGATTTTAGAAGAAATTTGAATGAGGGGGAGGTGGGAGAAGTCGCTCAACTTCTACAGCTTATTGGTGAACCTCTCAACCATTTTTCAGATGGAAACGATCAATTGCAATGGAAAGCAGGTAATTGCTTTTCTGTGGCTAGTTGTTATTCTACGCTAGATATAGATTGTTTTCTGTCCTTTCCGTACAAGCATGTATGGAACCCAAAAGTCCTCATGAAGGTTTCTTTCCTAGTTTGGTCACTATGCTATAAAGGATCCCCAACATTAGATGTTCTTTTTAGAGCTGGCAAAGTACAAGACCCCACATGTATGTTTTGTGCTGCGGAGGTGGAGACTAATGACCATATGTTTTCTTAGCAGGTGTTAAATCTACGATTTGGGAATGGTGTAATAAGAAAGGTAGGAAAATGGTCAAGAAGATTTGGGGCATGCTTCCTTTTGCCATTTGGTGGACCATATGGAATGAAAGAAATAACAGGTTATACTCAAACAAGAAAAGGCATGTTAAACAGTTAATTGTGTTTGTTAAATGTACGTTGTTTAATTGGACTTTGCCTACAAAGTTATTTGATGGCTATTCGCTTTCTACTCTTATATGTAATTGGAATGCTGTCATTGGTATGAGCTAGCCTTGTTAGCTCATTTTCTTGCTGTTTCTCACTGCTTTAATGAGTCTCATTTTTAATTTGATTTTGCCGTTTCCAGTAAAAAAAATAAAAAAAAATTACCCATGAAAATTGAATTTAAGGTAAGTTTTATAAATTTGGGGTGGCTAGAGCACCTCGAGCACCTCTAGATGGGTGCGTGGGAGCCTTACGGATTTGAGGAGGTGATTTTATCATTTGGATGACATGACGGAATATTTGGCTATTCATAATTATTTTATTTATGCGAGTATTTTTTTTCTTCTTATAATCAACTAATTCAATTACATTCTTTTACTCTAGAGAACTTGATTTAGAATGCAATGAGGTACAGTTTCTCCGTTCTCTGTTAAGTTTATTAGTTCTAGCAACCTTCGATAGAATGTCAACTACTTTTTTTTTATCTTTTGGTAAATAATAATACCTCCACGATTTTATTTTGTTTAAATTTAGTAAGAACTTCTGAAATTTGCCGATGAATTTTCCATGTAATATTAAACTTTTTCTTGTCACTACATTATCTAAAAGCTTTGAGTCCAAATCGAAATTCACATATTGGACCTCTTCAGCGGGCATGCTTTGCATTTACTGGTTTATTGAGGTAGCTACATACTGCTCCATTTGGTTCACCAGCAAAATAACGACCAATACCACCAGACTTAATCATTTAATGGAAATTACTACCACAATTAATAGTTGGAGCTCCGAGAGGAGAAGAATCCTAGACAAGTTATCCCTATTAATTATTTTCATTTATTAGAGTCAAGATTAGAAGTTGAAATTGGTTGAGAATTCAGAAGATTCCTGGATGACGGCACTTTATATTGACTTGCTTGCTTTGAAAGTGTATTACATCTTTTATTCCATATTTTCCATGCAACGGTAACTCTTATTCTAATATCTCTTTCGATTACGTAGCCTTGCTAACAGTCTCCAAACCAGCTTATAATCCATTTTCTAAGAGATTGATGCTGCCGATCATACCGTTCAATATATAATAGCCAACTCGAGGGATTTAGAGAAGCTGAATTGAATGATGAACCCGTGCTTCTAAGTAATGGACTTCTTATAAAAATGGGTTTAAAATTTAACATAACCCTTGGCCTTAAGCCTTTTCAAACCACATGCTTATGTACCTATAGAAAATGTGGGGAGATTTATACAACAAAATTATCTTCTTGTGATCCTCATTAGATGGTGGTTCAGATATAATAATAAACCGAATTTATATAATAATAAACATGATGTAAGCGGAGTCCACAAGTTATGTGAATGCTACTAAGAAAACCCTCTTCATATTCTTGTAAATGGAAATTATCCTTAGGTGATGCTCTAACCATTTGTCGGGTTTAACTCAACCCATTTGGGAAGTATTTAAATGTTTTCATTAGGTAATGCCCAGAAATCCACGTGTGGATGCCTTTGTAACTTTTTGAAAATATAATTCATAGATGGTGGTTTCCCTTGTTTATATATAGTATATATGACTTACTAGACTTGCATGCATTAAGACACATCATTATATACATGGCATTACACAAAAAAACCCAGGGGTGTTCTGATCGATTTGTGAACCAAATGGATAAAAGGAGAGAAAATATTTTCTTTTTTTAGTTTTTTTTTTGTCAAGGGGTGGGGAGGGGGGATTTTTTATCCCTTCTTATTCTCTCCTTGTAGCTTTTGTTTCTCTGTCAAACTCTAGCAATTGATGACAAAGATCAAAGGACGGTGGAGTTAGATAATCACAGAGTTGCTATTGTTATTGACTTCTTGTTGGATGGAGATGTGATTGAGATAGAGATTTCAATAAAACTAGCATTTCGCAAAAGTATGAATATTTCAATACAAATCTTGTACTTTGTTCAACTTAAAGAAATAGGTAGATGTAATTATCCTTGAATTATTGCGATATGGAGTATACTCAGAAGCTCCTAATTGACGTTCACAACATACTTGTGACTCCTTTCGGGGATTCCAGGATACATGATGTGGAACGTATGCTCATAAGGTCCTAATCGACGTTCATGACATTGTTGGGAACCATTGTGGATTTCTAAGTATAGTGGTATGGGATATATGCTCAGAGAACTCTAACCCTAGAATCAATGAGATTCATATTTAGTAGGATCTTCGTATCCAAACTTTGGTATTTATTTGGGAGATGATTGTACCCTACGAGGTGTTTGAAATCATTTATCCCAAAGGACACGAAAAGAGATGGTTGTCACTTGTTGAAGTGACACATATCATCTGTGGATGATTATTACCCATTTAAGGTAATTCATACCATATGTTGGTTGTGATAAACTAACCGATGTTTGGTTGAAGGAACCATCTGTTAGTTCACGTGGTAACGTGGTAATAGAAACCATCTGTTAGTTCACGTGGTAACGTTGTAGATTTTGGTTGAAGTGACCCAATGTTTGGCTCATGACCCATAATTCACTAGAAATAGTCAAAAGTTGCCAATGTACGCAAAATTAGTCTTGTAACATATAAATGTGGAATGTAAATCGAAACCTATTATGGTGACTTTAAATTTGTCACCTAACCAGTAATCTTCCATTTAACCAAAATTTGCATAGTTGTTATCGTGGCTCGAAACCTTCTCGAACTTAAAATTTTCTCATGACATAAATATATTTAATGACCATGGGTTCACCAATCTTGTATTTACATTTTCTAACTTCAACTTGTTGAAATTGAGTAGTCCAATAAGACTAAACTTCCATTTGTCTATAGCTTCTTATTAGAAATCATCTGGTAGCTTAATAGACGGGTAATCACCCATTCTTGTAGTTTCAGGCAGCAAACTAAGATTAATCTTCGTTGAATCATGACCTTTATTTTGTTGATATATCTCAACTTCATGAAAACTAGGTCTTTTACGCCCCAAACACATCATTAAATTGAGTAACTTGATTCAATAATAGCAGGTTGATGCGCCATCATTGAGATGAAACTAAAAAAGAAATCAGGAAGAAAGAGACACAAAACTCTAAATCGCTCTTAGAAGTTAGGAGCTCATTACAGGTTCATATCGAAAAGAATCTTCTCTTTTATTTTATATCTTCTTTTAGATTTAAAAAGGCTAGTTTGAATCTTAATAGCACTCTACGCAATCTCATGGAAAATCTGCATTTATGCACCCCAAAAAACTAAGGTACACAAGTACCATTTTCTTCTCATTGGTAAGTTCCAAAAAGCACTATATTTTCATTTGTGTTTGTGTTGAAAATAGAAGAAAATGGTAATAACAATAACGTCGTGGTTTTCATAATAAATCCTCCAATGGAAATATGCGCATTTGTGTACCCGGTTTTTAAGGAGTGCACAAACTCACGCTATACGATGGATAATGCATGTAACTAAATACATAAACATTATAGTGCTATGGAATTTATTTAATTTCCGTATTGATTATCTTTTCTGCAATGAGAATAAAATGCCAAGCAGCTTAACTCAACATTTTGGCTCGAAGGATATTCAGTTAAAAATTATCTAACAGTAAACAATTAATTTTAAGTTTCTCAAAAAAATTCACTCAATTATTTAGGTGTGTGGTTATTGAAGAACGCGCAATTGGGGGATATAGGAAAAAGACAAAAACAAGATTTAAATAGTAAATCAAGGTCACCCCCTATCCGGATAATTTATATAATTCCTAATCTACCCCTCACTAATCATGTTTAGTGGTTAATTATAATTAGCTAAGTTAATAGATTAATTTGATAATCATTAGAATAAATCATTATCATTGAATTTGTTAATGCAATAACATCAAATCAAGATATTTATGATCATGAAGGTTCAAGTGAAGAACCAACCTAGGAAAGTAAACAAGCTGAACATATAAGTGCTCCAATTACTCATATATAGGTATTAATGTATTGAAATTTGATTTTTTTTCATTGAATTCGTCATTGTTGCGCCTGAAAAACTTAGTGCCGGCATGGTAAAAGTATGAATACCATGCCGGCAGTGACCAAATCGACATGGTATTCATACTTTCACCATGCCAATACACAATATCCCCCAATTTTGAAATTGTAAGTACACTGCCGACACAAAAAGTTCATTATCGAGCATGTCGGCAATAGTATCGGCATGGTCGATTCCCAAGTGTACCGTGCCGGTTTGAGGACAAAAACATACAGAAAATTTGTCTGAAATAGCAAGTATCGGCATGGTATTCATCCTAAAAACCATGCCGGCACTAGTATCGACATGGTATTCAACTAGTATCGGCATGGTATTCATCCTAAAAACTATGCCGGCACTAGATATCGGCATGGTATTCATGATGAATAAAATGCCGGTATTAACTGAAACTAAAAATTTACGGTTACAATTTTTGATTCTAACATAAACGAATTCTTTTAAAACAAATCGATTATTAGGTTTCTTTCAAGGAGGTATATTTATATAATAAATTAATCGCCAAAGAAATTTTTGATATAACGATGAAATTGTGTTGAAATCGATGATGGAGAAAATGAAAATGAAAATCAAAGAGAAGAGCCGGCTGAGAAGGAGAAGAGAAGAAGTAAAGAAGTTAAAATACTAAAGGGTATTTTAGTATTTTCATATCCAAAAATCACTCCTTAGCATGAACTATTGGATGGGGATATTAATTCATATCCCCATTGCGCATTTTTATTGAATGGGGCAACTTTTAAGTAAGGTGGTTGTGTAACGGTTAAAACAATATAAACTGTAATAAAAAAATAAAAAATCGTCCGTAATAATGCATCCGTACTTAATCCATGTTATTCTTTTACTGATGGGTTCACTTTTTCTATCCCAAAATCTAATGTTTGTTTACGAAGTGTTTCGTGATCAGTGTTACATTGAAATATACTAATTTTGGGAAAGAAATTTTTATCCAGGCTCTACTTAAACGCTTTTGATCTAACACCATCTCGCAACGCTGCTTCTATTACACCCGCAACCTGTTTAAAATTTTTGGTGAAATTGATGTCAATGAATGCCTAATAGAGATATGTTGCCAAAACAGTCCTCTATTAATCTCTAGGCAAGTTGGCATTGATCAGAAAAAGAATCTAGATGACTACATGCGAATTATTGCACTGTTTCGGGGTAGACATATAAGTAAAAGTCTTTAATGACTTTGCTAACTGCAATCCTCAGAAATGGCCGACCTAACAATATTAATGAACCAAATATTTTTCAAATCAAATGTCTTAAATATACAGTTCCGTCTTACATGTACGGCCAACCCATGTCAAACTAATATATACCACAAGACCTCTATAGTTCTTGTTTTTATTCTCATATTCCCTATCACCATTTGCACTACTTTGTTTTCACTTGACTTTGTAAGGTAAGACAAAGCATTGCGACCAAGTTCGTATAGGTCGGAGATAGTATTCTTTCTTTGTTTAGAGTTAAGAAAGAAAAAAAAGAAGAAAAGGTGACAATGAATGGTCAAATCTCAGCAGCTATTGGTATTCAAAGACCACTTAGCAAAATTCAGGTATATCTACTCTCTTTTAATCTTTTCTTTTTCGAATCAAAAGTCTAGTATTTTATGTTACATTTGCCTTTATATTTCTACATACTTCACATTTAAATCAAAATCATAGAGCTCCACGGAGCCAGGGTTATGCTAAATTCACAAAATAATCTAAATTCACAAAATACAAAATAAAGCGAAAATCACAAGACAATTGATCAAAAAAAATTAAGTACATAGAAATTGATGCTTGTGGCCTACTTAGGGTAGGGACCGTGAGAAAATAGTTCTAATTAAAAAAATAAAAATAATAAAGTATTGGTTTTCAAAATGATTCTTCAAAATGATTATATTTTTATGGATAAAGAATTTGGGGTTGATGGGTTTCGAACTCAGACTATTTACAATTCATAATATCAATGTATTCATTATTTCTTTCTCAAAAAACAAATGTATTCATGTATTTTTGTTTTTTTAGTGAATCAGTCCTTGTAAAGATTAGTGCATCTTATCATCTTAATAATATTTCATATTATTATACATTACTAGTACATTTTTATTATTCAAGTAACTGGTGAGAATAACCATGTTGGTTAGAGGACGAACTCTTAAAAGTTTAAAAGTTAAAAGTTCTGAGAACCCGCGCTAATCATTTAAGGAAAAGAGAGTAAACATTGTTCCTGAATTATTATCCAAAAGAAAAAGAAGAATTGTTATCCAACTTTTTTTTTTGATTTAGATCCTTCCATTTAATACACTTGTTATTATACACCATCTTCCAAATAAATCATGCTTCAAAAAAGGAAAAAAGAATCTTCCAAATAAATACACAAAGACAAATCGGCACAAAAAAGAATCTTCCAAATAAATACACAAAGACAAATCGGCACCTTTTAGATCACAAAAGAAGAACAAATGGATAACATTAGGCTAAGTCCTATGGGCTTGATTGAGCTGCTAGATTGGCAGTTAAGTGTTGCAATTCAAAAAAAAAATGTGGCCTAAAAGTTAACACTACTTCTCTCTCCTAACAAGTGCCCGCAGTTCAACTAGCAGCGAGATTGAAACGCTGAATGGTTCAGCGTTCAAAAAGTGACCTTAGCGCTGAACCGTTCAGCGCTCACAAAAATCATACGGATCACAAAAATCACAAAATTTGATCTGACGTCTGAAATTTAAAGCGATGAACCAAACAGCGCTGGACTGACGTGGACTGCTAATCTAGCTGCTAGATTAGCACTCCCATAGGACTTAGAAGGTTACCCTAACTGACATGGACTGCTAATCTAGCTGCTAGATTAGAAGACCATAAAACTTAGCCTTACCTCCCACAGTTTTGGCATACTCAAATCAACTCAATACTCATTCAAAACCCCTAACTTATAGCAATAACTATTCCAAGTTGGCAAAAATGAAATAGCCCACCCTGAGAGAAACAGAAAAAGTCCGTACCTTCTAATAACTTCTACAAATACATCAATTTTTAGGTTCATACATGCACCGGCCATTTTGCACCGTTGACTTCTTATTTCCATTTTAACTTTAGTTAACGTTAATTAACGACTAATCCATTATCTTAAACGGACGTTAACTATAAATTACCTCCTGGTTTTGACTAAATTAAGTAACTCCCAGCTAAGCAAATCCGTTGACCACAAACTTAATTTTTATCTGACTTTGAATGATTAATACTTGTTGACCTACTCACGCACAAAAAACACGGAATTATTCCGCCCTTTATTCATTTGCCTGAACCTTACAATTCCCATAAATACTCTTATCTCTTTGATTCTTTCCCTCTCAGAAAACTTCTACTCAGGAACAAACAAAAAAGATTCACAGAGAAAGGAAAATTTAAATCATGTCTTGTGCAGTTGCAGTTTCGAACAATTTAATGTCTACAGTATTTTCACCAACTAATTCTAGAGTTTCTTCTTCGTTGTTTTGCAAACCTTCCACTTCATCTTCTTCGACAACTACGTCTGCGGTTCCAAAGAGACATAGGCCGGCGAGAATTGACATACCAGTTGTTCCGTCGAGTTTTTTAGCTTTAGAAACACCAAAAGGAAATGATATTAATGGTATTATTACTAGAAGGGAGATCGAGGTTGAAGAAGAGGAATTCTCTGTTTATTGTAAGAAAGGAAGAAAAGCTGCAATGGAAGATCGGTATTCTGCTTCTGTTGGTCTGCTTGGTGATCCTAAACAGGCATTCTTTGGTGTATATGATGGTCATGGTGGTGCAAAAGCTGCGGAATTTGCATCAAAGCATATGGAGAATAACATTATGAATGAATTGTCGAGTAGAGGAGCTGATGAACAAATTGAGGAGGCGGTTAAATCTGGTTACTTACTTACAGACTCAGAGTTTTTGAAAGAGGATGTGCGTGGCGGGAGTTGTTCGGTTACTGCGTTGATTAGAAATGGGCATCTTGTTGTCTCCAATGCCGGTGATTGTCGTGCTGTTATGAGTCGAGGAGGAATTTCAGCGCCCCTTACAGATGATCATAAACCTTCGAGACCAGACGAGAAAGAAAGAATTGAAGCTCTGGGTGGTTATGTGGATTATGTTCATGGTGGATGGAGATTACAAGGTACTTTAGCGGTATCCCGAGGGATTGGGGATCAACATCTTAAACAATGGGTTATTGCAGACCCTGAAACTAAAATCTTTAGGCTCGAATCTGACTGCGAGTTCTTAATTTTAGCTTCTGATGGGTTATGGGAGAAGGTCTCTAACGAGGAAGCTGTAGATGTTGTTCGTGCTCTGTGCTTTGACGGCAATAAACGGCCATTGTTATCGGCATGCAGAAAGATTGCCGACATGGCTGTGTCTCGAGGTTCTAACGACGATATAACCGTGATGCTGATCAAGTTGGGCAATTTTATTTGATGAGAGTAATTGGGTGGGAAGAGCCCAAGTTTTTTATTGGAACATTTTATTGTTTTCTTTGCAATTGCGCAAGCAGCAAAATAACTCCAACAATCCAAACACTAAATTAGTAGTACAGTTTTTGTTAACAATTCTTTTTAGGAGGGAAGGGAAAATCCTTCCAGCCATCTCATTGTCGCCGGTTATGTTTTGTTTCCGGTGATTGTTGTTGATGGTGTTAATTACTGATCATAATGACCGCAGTTTGTCGGTCTTTTCTTCTTATATAAAATCCAATAGTTGCCATTGTTATTGGTGCAAAATTTGTTACTAGTATTAGATTCAGTAGAAATAATTAGATACAGGTAGTGAGTGCTACTGTTGTTTTAGATATCAATCCTCTCGGCAAAGTCTGCATCGCCAAAAATATATATATATATATATAACTCCAGCCAACGAATTTTATGATAGTGATATAAGTGAGTGATCACGAAAGTAAAATGACAACACTTGGAGTTCGGATTTGAATGGCTTGGTCATTTCTACTTCAAATCAATGATTTGCATAAGAGTATAAAAAAATAAATTGAGTCGTGAGCAGATGCACTCTATATGATCAGCTTGCTTGCGAATGGCTGTAGTGTCCATTGAAAAAGACGGTAAAAGTGTATGAGGCTTTAAGCCTGTTGGCAATGGGCTCACAACGCTCAACTGGATCTGGAAGTATGAAGTAAACAAATTTTATTACTCACAGAACTTTGCAACTCATTCTCTTACAAGACTTTTAGGGGGTTAGTCCTCGGGTGAGTTGGGGGAGTTGGGTGTATTTTGAGTCTTGGGGATTCTGAGGGAGTGTAAGAGAGTGTATGGAGTTTGAGAGAGTTTGGTGTTTTTGAGTTCAGGGAGTGTAGGGAGTTTGAGAGAGTTTATTAGAGGGAGTTTGGGAGAGTTCATTCCTAACTCATTCTCTTTAACAAACCCTCATTTGGAAGTAAAAATGATCTTTAATCAAAAGAAGTAAAAATGATCCTATCTCTGAATCAATAGTATGTTATTGTTGTGCAACGAGATAAATTTTTTTCTTTCATTTTAACGGTCTCCATACAATTCTAACTCCCTTTGTTCACAAACATTATCCCACATATCATCCGCTATACTCTTTCTCCATGCATTAGCTTCTTGACGTTGTTGTTTTTGAGTTTGTGTCAAAACTTCGTCGTCATTTTCAAGCGTTGATGAGGATGGATGGCTATCTTCCTCTTCCTCGACTGGAAACTCATCTGAACAGCATTCTTTTCGCAAGAAGTTGTGTAAGCATGCACAAGCAAAGAAGAGGGTTCAGGGTTTTTGACAGAGGAAGAAGAGGGTTTTGATTGTTTATATAAATCCTTTCAAAGAAGAGGTTTTTACTTTTACGGAACCCCAAAAACTGATATGGAAAACAATCAAAATAGTAACTACAAACAATCAAACAAAACAATTATGGAGATCAAAGAAGAAGAAAAAATATGAAAAAAGCATACCTGAAGCTGAAGCGTTTCCTCCTTCTCCTATGTTTTTCTCTGACTAAACTCCCTCCCAAATCTCTAATCTTTTGAGAGATTTGTGTACAGGCAAAAATACACTATCAACTCTCCAGAACTCCCCAAAACAATCAACTCCCTAGCATTCTAGGGTTTTACCACTAACAGGGAGTTCAAGAGTTTTTTTCAAACTCCCCCACGACTAACGGGAGTTTTCTAGGGAGTTTGGGAAACTCTTCTAAACTCTTCCACGACTAACGGGGATTTTGAGAGACTCCTTCGAACTCCCCCAAGACTAACGGGGATTTTGAGAGACTCCTTCGAACTCCCCCACGACTAACGGGAAAAAACCCAACTCCCCCGACTCCCTTGAGGACTAACACCCTGTTTGTCTCTTTCTCACCTTACTTTCCAATTCAGGTTTTAACTCAATCACAACTTCCACACAACAACTGATTTAACCTCCAAAAATTTCTGTAACTATCTGGTCTAATACTTGCTCGAGAAGACTCGGTCGGCTCACATTTCTTTTCCATTTTGTTATCACCTTTGACTTCCACTAGATAGTTCTAGATTTATCCATTTGTGTACAGAGTACACAACACAAGATTATTCTAATACCAGCCGACCACTTCCTTACCAATTAACAACATGTTTGTTTTTAGGTATATATATATAGAGGTGTACCTCTATCTCTATCTCTACTACTACTACTGGAGCTTTTTAAATTTATGGTTGTTTAGTCACTATATAAAGAGAGAGAATCCATGGACACTCTTATATGGACAAGGTCGGACAAGATTTGCGTCATTTTCTCAGCAAAACCCAAACGATAATGAATTTTAAGTATAATATTTTGATGGTATATTCTTCTTATAAGACTCTACATTCCTACAAAAAATTAGCACAATTCGAGATGTATAAAACCACCATCTACCCCTTTGAATATCAGCCGTTCAAAATTAACGGTTGAAATTAAGATCGGTAGATGGTCAGGTTTGCCATCTCGAATTGCATTCATTTTTAGTAGGACTGTAAAGTCTTATAATAGGAACATATCAATAAAATATTAGACTTAAATTCATTGTCGTTTGAGTTTGTCGGAGAAAATGGCGCAAATCTTGTCCGACCTTGTCCATCTAAGAGTGTCCATAGATCCTCCCTCCTATATAAATACCTCTATATTAAAATTTCAAATGTAATTTTTTTATATATTTCTTCTTTTACCCTTATGAATTCAAAAATTCTGTGAAAGTCCCGTCCCATCACCGTAAACATTTAACATGATTATCATTTGATACTTATGAGTTTAATTCCTGAACTATTGTCCATATATATTTGTAGCACACATAATTAACATTTAACCTCAAAGAAAAACTACACAATAGTTAAATTGACACTTGCACAACTCAACTCATAAGTACATCTTCCTATTTCTTTCCTAAAAGATGGCAAAAAGGACGATGGCAAACAACGACCGGAGATGCAGAAGAAGCAACTAGAAGACAAGAAGAATGAATAAAGAGAACATGATTTGAAAATTAGTGCACTAATTTAGTCAAATAGAGATCACAAGTTTGTACCAAGTCTTTTTTGTGAAGTTTGTATAACTATGAATCTTAATTTATTGAACAACACAGATGAAAGATTTCAAATAAAGAATGATCTCTGGGACATTTTGTCAAGCAGTTTCCGTCCCCAATTGATAATTAGTTAAAAACTTTATACTCTTGTACAAAATTTCATGATTAGATGAGAAAAGGAAAACATAAAAAGCAAACCCAATTCAAGCGTTATAATACTAATATCGAAATTGTAAGCAACACACAATGGAGATTTGAATCGAGACAAACCCAAATTATTAAACCCTAAATCTAAAAATAATGATCACAAAGATGATTTACTGTAACGAAATAAATATAATATAATAAACAAAAATCTTATAACCATGAGAGAAACTGATGAAAACTCTCTGCTAGTCCAGGGGAAAAGAGAAGAATTAGGTTTCCGTGGAAGAAGAGGATAAGACAGGTAATGATCTGTTATTTTTTTTGTTACTTGGACAGAAGATATGAATTTTTATATTTCATTGAGGACTGACTAGACATTTTGCATATTAAATAGAGGCTGGCCCCAAAGATAGCACCAACCGGGTGCTATTTCATTTCCTCTATTTTGGTAGAGATAGAGGAAAAAACAAATATCAATCAAAGTGGGGTCCACCTCTAGATAGTGGAAGGTAGTGCTTTGCCTCCATATAGTGGAAAAAACAAATATGCTCTAAGTCTTCTAGATAGTCAAATCGGTAAATAGTCAATGTTACAATCAATGTTCGCAATCAATGCTCTAAGTCTTAGACTTGATTTATTTATAGTGAACACTAAGATCTGGATTTGGCATCTTCATGTCACAATCAATGTTCCCAATAGTCAAATCGGTAAATATGTAGAATAAAACAACATGTTGGTACGAAGATATGCTATGATGCAGACGACGCGGATATGCACGAGGTTAGCAGTATGGAATAAACATAAATAAACAATATAAGTAGGTCGAAGATAAAAAAATGCAGAAAGTAAATGACACAGTGATTTACGTGGCTCAGCACTAAGGACTACGCCTACTGGGGTATTGATATGGTCTTCGGTATGAGATTGAGATGGTTACAAGATTTAGTCGAAGTGACTTTGAGTGTGGGGAAGGTAAATTACATAGTTGATACTCACTACTAATACTTACTTTCTCTCTCATAAATCTCTCTTCCCGGGTCTAAAAAACCCAACTCCTTCTCTTTGGGACAGATGGGGTATTTATAGGATGTTCGAGTGGGCCCCTCATTTTACAGTTGTTTCCCACTGTCTTGTTTCGTGTGTCTGAGAAGACGATGATCTTCGTATTTATCCATTGTTTAATCAGCGGCAGACTCCTAACACGATGGTTCTTCATACTCTAAACCATTCATTCTCTTCCACGTATCATTTTTCCGTTGGCATTTAATGTTGGTGGTTGGGATGGCGCACGCCTAGACAGTTGAATTAATTCCTAGTCTTTTCGATATCAGTTGGATCAATATCATCCATTCATTTTAAATCTATCTTGAGATTGGGTAAAGCATATCTTAGCGATGATCGGGTACATTGCACGTACTCCTCTTTTTGGTACTCCTTAGATGGATGACCATTGACTGACCATCTTGACCGCCACGTGGCTATTGATGAAATGGGAATACGAGGATGATTGTTATGTTGCACACGTGCTTCCTACTTGATGTACCTGCATTGTAAGATCTCCTCATGTTGTGATAAGTGGACACATGGTAGGTGGTGATTATGTACTTACATTTCTTATAACCTGAAAAAGCGGGGGTCTAACAACCACACCCAATATTTTCGTTCGACAATTTGAATAGACAAACTCCAATTACTTTCAAGAGAATCAATTAGACAGTCAAACTCAATCTAGAGAAAAGTATATCAAAGAGTTTATATTTTGTTTCACGATGTAATCAGCAAATCAAACAGATGGAAATCCGCGAGCCTGATTATTATGTGAAACAACTTGAACGGTACCAAAGACCAATGTTCAAGTGTCAATCAATTTATATCAACAACCAAAGGTTGGATTATCTAATTGATTGATCTTAACGAACAACCTGTGATATTTCTATTATATAACAAAATATAATGCGGAAAAGAAATAACACAGACACCAGAATTTTATTAACGAGGAAAACCGCAAATGAAGAAAAACCCCGGGAGCTAGTCCAGCTTTGAACACCACACTGTATTAAGCCGCTACAGAAACTAGCCCACTACCAATGAACTTCGAACTGGAATGTAGTTGAGCCCTAATCAATCTCACACTGATCAAGGTACAGTTGCGCTCCTTACATCTCTGAACCCCAGCAGGATTCTACGCACTTGATTCCCTTAGATGATCTCACCCACAACCAAGAGTTGCTACGACCCAAAGTCGAAGACTTGATAAACAAATCTGTCTCACACAGAAAAGTCTACTGGAATAGATAAATCTGTCTCCCACATAAATACCTACAAGTTTTGTTCCGTCTTTTGATAAATCAAGGTGCACATGAACCAATTGATAAACCGGACTTATATTCTCGAAGAACAACCTAGTATTATCAACGATGAGACGAAGATGTCTATGACTACTTTTTATCTTGCCTATCGGAGAATCAATCTCGAGCAAATCTTAGAGAAGATAGTACTCAATACGATAGAACAGGGCAAGATCAGAACACGCTACTACATAGAAAATAGTTGGGTCTGGCTTCACAATCCCAATGAAGTCTTTAAGTCGTTAACCTACAGGGTTTCGTGAAAAAACTAAGATTAAAGGAGAATCGACTCTAGTCGCAACTAGTATCACACAGGAGGTGTGGGGATTAGGTTTCCCAGTTGCTAGAGTTCTCCTTTATATAGTTTTCAAATCATGGTTTGCAATCTTAGTTACCTTGGTAACAAAGCATTCAATATTCACCATTAGATGAAAACCTGATTAAACCCAAGTTAATATCTTTCAACCGTTAGATCGAACTTAGCTTGTTATACACAAATGAAATGTACCCTCATTTAGGTTTGAGTAACCGTACCTAAACGTGTACACTATGTTGGCTCAACAGTAGTTAACCAAGATTAGCTATATGAACACTCTCATATCAACCTTATTCATCTTAACCACAACTAGTTCAAATGACTCAAATGAAACTAGTTAAAGAGTTGTTCAATTGTTATATTCTCATAAAAGTATACAAGAACATCATTGAAGCAAAATCGGTTTGATTCACTCGAATCAATTCATGAACATTATAGCCACGGTTTGCAAAGAATGCATTCCTTAATATATAAATGTATTAGTTCATGAACAAACCAATTTTAGAAATTTAACCACTCAAGTATGCAAACGAGTACGCATATTTAAGTACCCGGTCTGAGTTTCGGTTTCGCCAGTATGCAAACGGGTACGCATACTTCCAAACACTGCAGAAATTTCCGGACCCAAACCCTTCGCCAGTACGCGTACGGGTATGTGTACTTAGGTACCCAGAATTCCACAACTACAAGTACGCATACGGGTATGCATACTATAGTTCCGGTCATTGATCACATACATGCAAGAATGCATACTATGTTCATAATCCAATGATGGTTAAGTATTCTAAACTCTATTTCAATCATTGAAACTTTCTTAGAGGATAACAATATCCGTTTTCACACACTATTAGCATCAAAGCAATTTTCAAGTTATTGAAATAATCATAACGAAACATTCCAAGTCTACACTAAATGATTGTATCACACAAACCATGTAAGATGTTACTCAACAATTTTCACATGATCATCTTTTGACTTTCGTCAAGAATATAAGATGAACTTGGTTGAAGTGAAAGCTTACCAACACATATTTCGAGAAATATGTAAGCTAATTAAACTCAGCTCGAAATCTCAAATGTGCATATTCGAATACTATATAGTAATACGACTTTTGTCTCAATATAGGAGATAGAGTAGAAATAGACTTTTCAAGTGATAGATGAGTTTTAGTCTCAACATACCTTTTGTCGATGAAGTTCCACAAGCTCTCCTTAGTAGTTCTTCGTCTTCAATTGATGAATGCCGTGAAGTCTAATGCTCAACTACACAATCTATCCTAGTCCGAGACATCACTATAAGTAGACTAGAAATCAAGACTTATAGTTTTGATCACTAACATTGGCAAACAAGCTTGAGATAGAAACGCTTGCGAGTTGAGATAGAAACGCTTGCGAGTTTGACCGAGCAGTGCTTGGCGGCATGTTGTGGATTATTCGACCAGCCAACACTATAGTCTGGCCACTATTGAGTGTATCCGCGCCTTGTCCGTCGATTTAAATTGAATCTAGGTTGGTCAATTCGGCTGGCGAAGTTAGACGAACGAGATCGTTTTGCGGCAGCAATGTGACGCTGCTTAATGGAAACTAGGGTTTTGTAAGTCGCGCGGCCAACTAACTTTAAGCAATCGGTTAGTGGCTCTGTTGGCAAGTTAAAAGGATTCCGATTGGCTAAGGCATTAGTGGGCCCACCGGTGTGTATGGTGGTGCTTGTACGACCATGTTAAAAAGTGGCTAGACTTGATAAATCGAGTGGTCAAAACGTACGGCCATGATCGTTTTAAGATTGACATGGGCAGCCTATATTAAATTCCTTAAGGAATTAGGTTTATCGACCAGCCGACTTCCAACTTTATTAAAAGTGCTTGTGGTGCATTTTAAGCGATCTGATTGGCCAATGGGAAAGGGGGTCGGCAAGCAGCAACAGGAGCGTGGCCAGCCGGCCATAGGTGGCGCCTGCTGAAGCAAATCGGTCGGCCAAGTGACGCGACCACTCCTCCTTTTGCCGCTGTTCTTACTTGCCGCAGTTCCTCTTTATTTCTTGTTTTCTTCTTTTGGTAGGATTTTGCTCCTACTAGTCCATGGCGGATTAATTTCCTAACTTACCTAGGTTTTGTCTCGACCAATAGGGTTCGAGCTATTGTGCAGGACGCAAAAAGCCTAATTTTTGCAAATTAATTAGATCAAAATTTGAATCTTGTGAGCTATCACAAAATTGATCAAATTTTATAAATTCTGTGTGTTGACACAAAATTGTTTAATTTTATTCAGAGAGTAGTTAGCGCGTCTTCTGATTGAGTACTTTCATGCAGACCTTAATCTTGATACTTCGGGAAATTCATGCTACTCAGCTGCGAGTGAACACTAATTGTCATGTCATACCAATATTAAGAGTTCAGCCGGGGAACATAGCATAGGAAAAATACTCGCTAAGCCATACATTAATGAATAATGCAGGCGGGAGATTAATAAAATTTACAAAATATTTGGGGTTGTTGCTACACTCACCATTCTAGATAAATTTCATATAAATATACTGAGGTGCTCAATACATATTGTAAGTGAAGAGGCCTGGGCACTCATCACATTTAAATGGCTCAGTTTCTTTGCACAACGATGGCGCATTAAATACAGGGTTTTACAATTTTAGCCCTGAACTAAAAACCACCATCAACACCGGTCTGAGTTTGGGTTTCGCCAGTATGAAAATGTGTACGCATACTTCCAAACACAGTAGAAATTTCTGAACCCAAACCCTTCACCAGTACGCGTACGGGTATGTGTACTTAGGTACCCGGAATTCCACAACTACAAGTACGCATACGGGTATGCATACTATAGTTCATAATCCAATGATGGTTAAATATTTTAAACTCTATTTCAATCATTGAAACTTTCTTAGAGAATGACAATAGCCGTTTTCACACACTATTACCATCAAAGCAATTTTCAAATTATTGAAATAATCATAACGAAACATTCCAAGTCTACACCAAATGATTGTATCACACAAAACATGTAAGATGTTACTCGGAAATTTTCACATGATCATCTTTTGACTTTCGTCAAGAATATAAGATGAACTTGGTTGAAGCGAAAGCTTACCAACACATATTTCGAGAAATATGTAAGCGAGTTAAACTCAGCTCGAAATCTCAAATGTGCATAATCGAATACTATATAGTAATACGACTTTTGTCTCAATATAGGAGATAGAGTAGAAATAGACTTTCCAAATGATAGATGAGTTTTAGTCTCCATATACCTTTTGTTGATGAAGTTACACAAGCTCTCCTTAGTAGTTCTTCGTCTTCAATTGATGAACGCCGTGAAGTCTAATGCTCAACTACACACTCTATCCTAATCCGAGACATCACTATAAGTAGACTAGAAATCAAGACTTATAGTTTTGATCACTAACATTGACAAACAAGCTTGAGATAACAACGCTTGCGAGTTCGACCGAGCAGTGCTCTAACATAACCCAAAATCATATTTTCAAGTTGACGAAATTCTTGCCCACTGGTGATTCCGTAAAAGTGTTTGTAGTCTAGTGGATAATGAGGGTCTTGGTCTGAGAGACATGGAAATTAACTATCTTGCTTTGTTAGCCAAGATTGCTTGGCGGGTGAGTGAGAACCTTGATTCTGAAGTTGCTAGGCTATTGAAAGCCAAGTACTATAGTGATGGGGATATTTGGTCTAGCAAAGCTAAAAAGGTTGTTTAGTGAGTTGGATTAGTTTGGTGAAAGATAAGAAGGCTATAGAGGTAGTCTTAGATGCTGCATCGGTGACAGTAGTCAGATTGATTTCTGGAGTGATGTGTGAGTTGTTAATCTCCCATTGACAGCCATTTTGAATATAAATATTGGGAATGTTCCTAGTCTAACATTTAAGGATGTTATCAACCCGGTTACCAAAGAGTGAGATTTGATGAATGTTAATAGTATTGTTTTTATATAGGTGGTTGATAAAGTAAAGTCCGTACCTATTCCTTTAGCTGATAGATGTGACACTAAAGTGTGGAGTTTTGGCAAGGAAGGTAAAGTGAGTGTTAAATAGGCTTATAATTATCTTTTGTCCAGGAAGATTGGAGTTTATTGCTCTAATTCGGATTGGAAATTTTTTGGGGTATCAATTGCCCCAAAAAAATTAAATTCTTAATGTGGAAGTTCTGCCATAATAATTTAAGTTTGAATGAGTCTCTTTATAGGAAAGGAATCACTGATAGTCCTGGATGCTCCTTGTGTAACAAGGATTTTGAAACCATTTAATTACCATCTCTTTTTCAATTGGAATTGTGTGGCTCCTATTTGGAGGAAATTGTTTGAAATGACACGTAAAAGGTGCAATTTAGATGTAATGTCGCCAACTTTTCTAAAACATTTGTGCTCTTTGGATGCATCGATTAGAGGAATTAGTTGGAAATTTATTGTTTCTTATGGCCCCTTTGGTGTATTTGTAATGGTAGAAATAGGTGGATTCATAATGGTGAAAGGTTTGTTGCTCTAAAAACTCTTGCTTTGGCTATTAGAAGAGCCAAGGAATATGTTATTTTTGGAAGATGATAAACATGAGATTCTAGTCAAGTAGAATTTTCTTAAGCTTGGATATCATAAGCTTAATACTTCCGGTGCTTCAACTAATTCGCTTTCTACTGGTATTGGAGGTGTGGTCAGAAGAGATGATAGTTCTTTTGTAGCTTGTTTCGCAAAGCACATTTTCCATAATGAAAGCAATATGGCGGAAGTTTGGGATGTTAGAGAAGGAATCCAGATTGTTGTCCAATTGGGGATCAAAATTCTTGAGGTTGAGTGTGACTCCTCATACACTGCCCAGTTATGTAAGGGCAATGTTTCAATCCCTTAGAGCCTTGAAGGCTTCGTCAGAGATATTGAGATGCTGAAGAAAGAATTTGAAGATATTACATTCACTCATCACTATAGATAGGCGAATTATGTGGCGAATTTACTGTCTAAGAAGGCTTCAGAGAGACTTTTAGAGGGGGTTTGGTTTGATAATCCTCCACGGGTTATTATAAATAAGCTAGACAATGATATTCATGGTGTTTCTTACCCTCGAATGGTTAGAGTCCTTTAGTGTCTTTTATTTCAGTCTCCGTATATAAAAAAAAATAATATATATATATGGTCGTTGGTCGTAGCCTTCCACTACCCATCTCTCTTTGTATTTTTCTCCTTCTCTTTTGGAACTTTTCTTGCCTTAAATCTTCCGACATCTCCCTTGGCATTTTTATTTCCTTTGTACACCCACTTTACTCCAATTGCTCTTCATCCCTTTGGAAGTGTTACAATCTCCCTATGTTGTTCTTCTCTGTGGCCTTGATTTCCTTATCATTGGCTTCTTCGAAAGTTATTGGTTCATGTTCTCTGCAAAGAGAGATCAATTATCTATGTAGATGTCATAAACTTCTCCCCCATGAGGGATTTTCACTTGAGCTTTCATCTGCTGATGATGGATCATTACGAGGCACCGTTAAAAGGTGGTGGAGGTGGTAAGAAGCTGGTATGGTGATTGTGCTTCTTCTCTGAAAGGGATAAAATTA
This sequence comes from Papaver atlanticum, assembly GCA_023531105.1. Lineage (NCBI taxonomy): Eukaryota > Viridiplantae > Streptophyta > Magnoliopsida > Ranunculales > Papaveraceae > Papaver > Papaver atlanticum. Next base: position 1,443,653 of record JAJJMB010017633.1, on the reverse strand, counting down.
TATTCCTTCTTGAACATCAAAATCCCAAATGTTTTCTTTATCGAAATCAATAACTCTGCTTATGATGACCTTTGGTTGATTGGATCATACAACTTGTATCTCTTGGATCAAGAGTCATAACCGATGAATATGTGCTTCACACTCTTGTCATCAAGCTTCGATCTCATCTGACTCCACACAATAGCATATGCGATACTTGTGACAACTCGTAAGTATGTGATGTTGGGTTTTACTTCACCCTATGTTTTTTTAGGAGTCATTCTCCACATATTTTTAGTGTGACACCGGTTTATCAGGTAAAATGCACAATCAACTGCTTCAGCCCGAAACTCCTTAGGCACTATCTTCGTATTAAACATATTCCAGGCCATGTGAAGAATTGTCATGTTTATTCTTTCACCAATTCCATTTTGTTGAGGTGTATATGGAAACGTAAGAGGGCAACAAATTTCATTGTCTTCACCATAAGACTCGAACTCCTTCGAAGTAAACCCACTTCCTCTGTCTGATCTAATATCGATAATTACAAATTAAGCCACTTTCTTTGTCAACGAGGGATTTAAATTTCTTGAAATTTTGGAAAAAAAACTTTTGATTTTTGTTTCAAGGAATAAACCCAAGTTTTTCGACTAAAATCATCGAAAAATATGAGGAAATAGTTATATATAATTTGGTTTTATAGGTACTCAAACATCTGTGTGCACTAACTATTATAGCACTGCTCGGTCGAACTCGCAAGCGTTGCTATCTCAAGCTTGTTTGTCAAGTTTAGTTGATCAAAACTATATACTTGATTTGTAGTCTACTTATAGCTATGTCTCTGATTAGAATAGAAGTGTGTAGTTGAGCTTTAGACTTCACGACGTTCACCAATTGAAGAAGAAGATCTACTGAAGAGCTTGGAGGAACTTCATCAACAAAAGGTATGTGGAGACTAAAACTTATCTATCACTCAGAAGTGTATTCTATTCTATCGGAAAAGACGAGGGTACCCAAATACACCACAATCTTTAAATTTAACCACCTATAAGACCTCTACCGAAAGTGATTGTCTATAGACTGAGTCGAGACGATACAACAAATCGGTTCACACTTCATGTGATTGTCTATGGATACAAGATCGAGTAAATGCGACAACAAGATAACTTATGTGATTAACTATGGATACAAGATCAAGACAATACAAAAACGAAGTATGATACTTGATAATAGGTTCGGACTTGACCAAACTCTATAGGATCACTATCAAGTATGTACGGAGTTAAAGTTTGTGTAATTTACTTTAAATTATAATAACAACAATTATAATTGCGGAAAGGTAAAGTAAATGACACAGCTAGATTTTGTTAACGAGGAAACCGCAAATGCAGAAAAACCCCGGGACCTAGTCCAGAATTGAATACTCTCAAAATTAAGCCGCTATACAAAATCTAAACCAACTTCGTATATTCACTTAGTTTCCTCGGTATCCCTGCGCTTCCGAATTCGATGAGTGCACGCACTGGAACAATTCCTTTGGATCGTTTTCCAAACAGTAAAGGAACAACAAATCTGTTTGGTAACAACTCTATTGATTCTTTAAGATAAGATATCTAAGGTCATATGCAAAGGTTATTCCGTTTAAGCTAATAAACTCTTTTACCTGGTTAGATCAATCCAATCACTATTACCGAAGTAATAAGATTCGGATTTGTAATAATCAAAATAGATCTCAAGAGAACTATTAGGTGTTATCGATCTCACGCAAATATTAATCGAATAAATCCGATTCTAGTTGGATCCCAGCCGATCAAGGTTTGTGCAACACAAAGATATGAGAAACCAATAAGAAATCTTTTTCGTCTTCAAATCTTATTTAATCTTCAATTAAAACCTACACAACACCACTTGAATCTCTTGTGATCAATCACTCACAGAACGGAGTCTATTAACAATGGATTATCACAAGATGTCTTTAGATCTACAAACGGTTCTAAAGATAACGTCGATACTTCGATCTAGTTTGAGTGAATCTTATATCGGAAGAGAAGATTCTCAAGAATAAACAAACTAGGTGCAATCAAAGTTTCAACAACTGTTAGTCAATCAAATCAACCAAAAACTAATAACACTGCAATTATCTAGTTTCCCACCAATGGTACTCATAGAGCTTCTTGATCCCACAGAAGTCTTTAAGCGAGTGGTCGTAAGAGATTTCGCCTAATTAGGGTACTTTCCTCTCCGATTAGACGGCTCCACCAGAAACAACAAAAAGATGAGGTTTGCCTGGATCTTAGGATAGTTTGCTAAAAATGCAAACTTAGGTATTATAGACAAAGGATGTTTGGACACCAAGGGATTTCCAAAACCGAAAGTATTCTCAAGATATGCAATAAATGCCCATTCGGTTTTCATAATTCCTGTAAATGCTTTGTCCAATATTTCCCGAAATCTCTCAATAGAAAATCTTCAATTAGTAAGTGCACATTACTAATTTTTATTCTCTAGAGATATGCATTTAATTGCTGGTAATTAAAGCATATAAAACTAGCAACCTTAATTAAAATATTTTTAATTTATTTCGGAACAGGATCTCCTTGAGTACTAAGGAATATCTTTGAACAATAAAAGATAAGAGTTACTGTACTTGTTCAAAGATTGTTGACATCTCTTCTTTGTAAATCCTCTTTCATATTTATAATCTTGGAATCGATTATACCACACTTCCAAACAAGTTTAGAATTGGTTATCTGTATTCCAAGACAATTATGTGATTGATCAAATATCAAATCACATCCATGGGTTCAATCGGTTCTACCAATCACTGGGATCGGTTATACCCTAATATGGAAGCACTTGTGATCGATCACACAAGTTACCAGGACCGGTTACATTAATTACCAGGACCGGTTACCATATACACATGGTATTGCTTGTGATCAGTCACACCAGTCACTAGGATCGGTTACACCAATTACTAGGACCGGTTACACCAATTACAAGGATCGATTACACAACTCTCTGTGATCGGTCACACCAATTAATAGGATCGGTCACACCAATTACAAATATCGATCATACCATCTCAGGTGATTTTTTAGGATCGGTTACACTAATTAATCAAAACTAGTCATACCAAATCATAAGTCAGGCATTGTGATTAGTTGTACCAAGATACATAACAAAGTTACGATCGGTTCTACCATCTCACACATATTGGTAATCCAAATATTTGCAATGAATAGCCGTACCAATAAGCCTAGCGATTTCCCTTTAGATTCATAAAACAAGTTCATGAATGTACTTCCTTTAAAAAAAATGTAAAACATTATTTCCTAGGATGAAATCTTCACCTTTACCCATTCACATAATCATAAAAGCATTCATAAGATTATGTCGATGTCATATCTACGAAGTTCAAAAGATAAGCGTTATACTTCGTAGTCTAATTCCCTAATACTATGATCATATGATCATGTCTCACTACTAGAGTAATATATCCATACACAGCTTCGCAGTTATGTTTTCAATATAACACGACTTGAAAGATACATTAGGAATGAAACAGTTCAAGTCAATATTACTAACCTCAAGAGGAAGGATGATGTCGTCGTTGTAGTTCGTTACTTCTTCACGTTCTTCAGGTCTTCGAGTAATACTTGTATGTCTCAACATTCCTAGACTTTCTAGTCTAACCTAAACGAAGTTGTCTCTAGTACATAATCAAGTGACTCTTAGATGAGTTTTGACTCACTAAAATATGACAACCAAACTTGACATACCAACGCTTGGTGGGTTCAACCGAGCTATGCTCTAACAATCTCCCCCTTTGTTAATTTTAGTGACAAAACTCTTAATACATATGGATAAACAAATTACAAGAATTCGTTATACATACGCTTGATTCCAAGTTTCAACAACACAATAACCTGCATATATTCAATTAATAAATGCCGTTGTTGACATCTAAATAACAAAGCTTATACTCCCCCTAAAGGTAAGATAGGTAGATATTCAATCCGAACATCTTTGTTATTCCCCTTTTGTAGTACAGAATGACTACACATCAATATGATATGTTTCTCCCCCTTGGTCAATGCTTTACTCTTTCGTTAGATATAACGTTTAAGCACAATTCTCATTTCCTTAGTGATTGCAAATCACTTGTTTACTCCATATATTTCTCCCCCTTTTTGTCACAAAATGACAAAGGTTCGAGCAAATACAGGTCAAACCGAAAGGATCTTACTAATCCAAAAGACTTGTAAACAACCTATAAGAGTTAAGCACGATGGTTTCACATACCACTTTAGATAACCAACATTAAAACCGAAACTAGAAATAATTTAGTTTTAATATGTTATCAAGGAAAACTATTGCTCGAAGCAATTTTCCCTAATAGTTAAACAAATTGACTAAGAAACTTAGTCACCTTGTTAAACCGATTGTACACATATAATCGCTAATTTCGATAAGACCAAAATAAAGATCAGAATTAACTTTATTTCTCTCATCAGGCTCTAATTATTTAGAAAATAACTTAGCCCTTTCTCTTTAGACAAGACAAGCACTAGGTTAGTTAACTAGTTTTTCTTGTCAAGGTACTCGATTAGACTTGAATAACCGAATCCTTCAATTTGATAAGTCTAACTAATATCAGAATTAAATTAGTTTCTCTTATCCGGAATCGAATTGGACTAAACAAATGATCCCGTATTTATTTAAGCCATAAACAATACATACAAACAAAAATAAATTGACTTGCACAATTATTTTATTAATCGGAAGCAATTGAAACAAACATAGACATTATAGCACCGCAATTGCACCGAAATTTCGTTAAGCAAAAACACTTGATACCCAACAATAAAGAAGATACCAAACAATAAGCCAAACAAATTGACACAATTTTTCTTAACCGGAAACAATTGAATCACACACACACACATCCATACACATCATAATGGAATATATCAATTGTACCGAAATTTTGTTAAGCAAAAGCAAAATATATGCAATATAAACAGGCTTTTCTTAAACAGGAAAATTAACTAACGAATTCGTTACCTCAGATTTTGCATCCTCTTCTCCCCAGAAAGATATATCAGTAAGCGCAAGTTCACATAAGAACTCTCTCCCAGTATGTTGTTATCCTCTCGTAAGAACAAAAGAACAACAACAAGAGCAACCTTTACCAGAGAAAAGTTGAATAGGTTTTTAACTAATGCGTTCCAATAGCAAAAGTTGAAAACCCGAAACACATATGTTTATGCTAAACACCACTCATGTAAACACAAATTGATTCAACATATTGTGGATTTTCACATATGAGTTCCAATCGGAACACCTTATGATCCTTTGATAAAGCCTACCAACATGGGCTAGAACTTAATCCCGCTAAATCAAAAAGTCACACAAACCATAAGGGTTCACATCATATGAGATCGAATATTAAGATTATGAAAACCGAAATCAGACATCCCATAAACCGAAAACACATAGCAAAAATATAGACATTCAAGCACATGCTATGTAATCGGAAACTATCACAAGAAAAATTATAAAATAATAATTTTATTTATAAATAATGATAGTTTTATTCAAAAATAGACCTTATACAATAATCGAAATAAATCAATAACTGATGTCTGTTTTCTTGGATTAAGTATTACAGCATATAACTTAATCTCTAGTGGTGCTCTTATTGTTCACTGAGGTTTCTTCAGTGTTCAAACTCTTGAAGCATGTCTCAAGAGACTTGTCTGCAACCACTTCCTGTTTTTCAAGTTTTTCAACTTAAACCTTCATGTTTGCAAGATCAGCTTTTGTTTCCTCAATTTTATCCTTGAGCCAATCTTGATTTCGAACCGTTATTATGAGATTGGTTCTTAGTTCTTCAAAACCATGGATATAGTCAATCATACTATCATAAGGTATCCACTTGGTTTTTGTTGGATCTTGAAGGTTGTAAGCCAACAGAATGACTCATCTTGGGATCCAGCAAAACTATCGGTATCATAATCAGACATGATTTTCGATATGATCTTGTTCTTCCTTTCTGTATTGATTCCTTGACAATCCTTAACCTTTTGAGCTTCCTCCTTATTTGCCTTTGTAATACTGCGAGGAATGATCTTTCTACTGAGGAATGATCTTTCAGTTTTTTAAGACAAGAACCTTCTTTTAATACTTTAACCACAGTATTTTGAAAAAGTATAAGTTTCATGTCAAGTGACTGAAAGTTGTATTCCTCAAGATCTTTTTCATGGAATCGGTTCAAAGTTTCCTTTGGACAAGATTTCGTTTGATCATCAATAGATGTAGAAGATGGGTTCTCATTCTCTTCTGACTTGATGTAGTTAGGAAGACTACCATCATCATGATCTGTTTCAGATGTGATCAAACCGGTTTTGTTATCACAATCTGTAAAAGTCGAACAAGGACTTTTGGTTTCTTCATCAGAAGAAATTATAACAGAATCATTAGTCAGAGTCATAGGATGAATCTCTTGATCTTGAGTAAGAGATTTACCAAGGGCTTCTACTTTGACCGTGAGATCCATATTCTCTTTGGCTAGAATATCTAGTTGAATGTCCTTTTCTCTGATCTCTTTTGAGAAGATTAGATTCTGTCTTTAATATTAGCATCCTTGTATACAGAGATCTTATAGGCTTTAAGAGTTTTACCAACTCTTTATCAGCATCTTCCTTTCCATCAGAGATAGACTCAGATGCTTTCGTAACTCCTAGATCATGAGTTAACGAAGTAGTAACATCTTCAACATTTCAGTATTCATACTCTTGCATAACGTTAACTGAATCAGACATTAGATTCAATTCTTATAGGTTGGATCGCAAAAAACACAGATTGTTAGATCTTTTCGTGTTTGCCCGCTCTGATACCAATTGAAAAGACGAGGGTACCCAAATATACCGCAATATTTAAATTTATCCACCTATAAGTCCTCTACCGAAAGTGATTTTCTATAGACTGAGTCGAGACAATACAACAAATCGGTTCACACTTCGTGTGATTGTCTATGGATACAAGATCAAGACAATACGACAAAAACCTAACTTGTGTGATTGAATATGGATACAAGATCGAGACAATACAAAAACAAAGTATGATACTTGATAATAGGTTCGGACTTGACCAAACTCTATAGGATCACTATCAAGTATGTACGGAGTTAACGTTTTTGTAATTTACTTTAAGTTATAATAACAACAATTATAATTGCGGAAAGGTAAAGTAAATGACACAGCAAGATTCTGTTAACGAGGAAACTGCAAATGCAAAAAAAACCCGGGACCTAGTCCATAATTGAATACTCTCAGAATTAAGCCTCTATACAAAATCTAAATCAACTTCGTATAGTTGAGACCAAGCAACTACCCCTAGTTCACTTAGTTTCCTTAGTATCCATGCGATTCCGACTTCGATGAGTGCACGCACTGGAACAATTCCTTTGGATCGTATTCAAAACAGTAAAGGAACAACAAATCTATTTGGTAACAACTCTAATGATTCTTTAAGATAAGATATCTCAAGTCATATGCAAAGGCTTTTCCGTTTAAGCTAATTGTTGATGGTGGTTTTTAGTTCAAGTGTAAAATCGTAAAACCCTGTATTTAATGCGTTGTCATCCTGCAAAGGAACAAAGGCCATTTGAAAGCAATGAGTGCATAAACCTCTTCGCTCACAGATGTATTGAGCAATTCAATATATTTGTATATATATATATATATATAATTCACCCATAATGGTTCATATAATAATGATCCCAAATATTTTGTGAATTTTATTCTCCACCGGCATTATTCGCTAATGCATTGACCTTCCTTGTATTTTCCTATGCTATGTTCCCCAGCTGAACTTTCAATGTTGGCATGACATGACGATTAATGTTCACTCGCAGCATAGTAGCACGAATCTCCCGAAGTGTCAGTATTGAAATCTGCATGAAGAAACTTGCGTATGCTACACCACTCTCTGATAAAGAGATCGGCGTGTTGACAAACTTTTTAATTAAAAGTTAGCTCGATCGAACGCGTTTAAATTCCTTAAGGAAAATCTAGACTGTCCATATCAGTCTTAAAAATGATCACGGACACACGATTTGACCACACAATTCAACAGGCCTAGCCTACTCCTAGCGGAATTAGGCGATCATCATGATGACCATCGGAGGGCCCACTAACATCCCGACCGATCGGATTCCATCTAGTACACCCGCAACGTCTTTGAACGCTAACCCTAACATGGGTGATCGCGATGTTGAAAGATGAGCTCAAACGAGCTAAGACTGGCAAAAACGGTCTCAAAAACATCACGACCGCCAAACCTAGCTAGCCTAGTTGGACGGCTTAAATAATCCTTCGAATGATCAAGGAGGTGCTGACGCGTTCACCGGCGACCCAGCTCCATACCCTATTGATTGAACTACACATAGCAATCCAAGAGCGCGTCAAACCGTTTGCCCAAAGTAGGGCAATGGCGCGCTCTTTAAACTCAAAATTAAGTCAGCAGCGTTATGAAACTGTCGCAAATTGATCGTGTCCGTCCATTTTTGCTAGCTTGGTCGAACAGCTTAGATCGGATTCAAGATGGACAACAGCGTGGCACTGTGATCACCGGCCACCCCTCTTCCATGAGGAGCGATCGGCCAAGCCACGGCTTGCTCATGTGGCCTTCGAATGATTACCCAAAAGAGGCTAGTCGCATTGTTTGCATAATCCAATGGCAGCCATCAACTGCCGCAAATCATCTCAGCCACTCAACTTGGCTAGCCAATTTAATCGTCCCAGATCTAATTTGGATCGACCGATAGGATGTTAGAATGGCCACCAGCTGCCACTCTCTCATAGGGACCGACCGGCCAACCCCTGGGATGCGCGCGTGGCTCCTACCAACTCCCTGAAAATGGCTGGTCATGCTCCTTTTAAGAAATTAAGATCTGCGACTAACTCAGACGATCTTTAAAACAACAATGCTTTATACGCATCAATTATAAATGACGCTTCATAAATATTGATTTCACAAATAGTTTATTATTTGACCTAAAAGCACCATGTGCTGCTTTTAGCGGCGAGTCTCACGACTTGACCCACTTACTCGAGACATCAAACATGTCACAAACTGGGGGATGCTCACCGGGGTATTGGTCTGGCGGTTTACAGCATGCGGTGTGCAACGCGCCCATTACGAGAACGTGTTAGGAAAGAACGGACAGTTAACAGCAATGAGAGTAGTGGGTGAAAGTGTGACCAGTTTTCCCTCGTAATGGAAACGTGGTGATCACCACTTTTTACACAACCCCACTTCTCTACTGCTTAATCACCTCCACTTCTTAAGAGATCAAGAGGTCCTCGAACATGACTTGTATAAATAGGATTTCAACCTATTTCGACAACACACAAATGTTATCAACACAAGTATCCAGAAAACACCAAGAACTGATAGCTTACGTTCTGCAAGCCAGTTCCACATTATGATACATGTCATAAAACCGCCACACCTTCATAATTCAACATTCTGATCTCAAACACCTTCTTTGCTTCCCTCCCTAAGATCAACCCTTCTCCTTCACTTTGTGACCGAATTGAATCTGGAACAGCCATTTCTTGGTTTAGGCCAGAGTCTTACATATTGATCTCTCGAATCTAAAAGTACTCCCGTGCAGTGCATTTGTTTAGGGTTTGAATTCCTTTCTCATCAACACACTCAAATATACCAAAAACAGCATAATCAATTTTACCCCAAAACAACTGGCGACCACAGTGGGAGATTAATCTCTCGGTTGCAAGATCAATTTTCATTTTTATTTCAATTTTCTCAAGATGGTAGATCTTAGGTCTGGGTCAGTTACCAACCCTGATACTACGGGCGTTGATAACACTTCTGGTGCCAATATCCCTGTTATTAACACTAATGTACCGCCTGCCAGCACAGTCAACACATCTCATGGTTTTACATCCTCTAACACCAACACCATTAACGCTGGAAGCATCCCCTCTGGCGTGACACCTCCTATTACCAGAGCCAGGGCCGCTACTACTCATAATATTTCTTCAAGCATGACACCTCCAATCGTCACCAGGGATGCCACCATTTCTTCATCGAGACGAGATATTGGAGGAGTTAGAGGAAGCCAACCCCCTATCACCATTGTTGATTTGATGGAAAGAAAAGAAGTTCTTGCTAAGGCTCAGACGGACATAGCTATAACTCAAAAAGAGGTACTCACTTTTCTCAAGACGCTAACGGAACGACTACCACAAGAGTCGCATCAACCCATGGAGCCAATAAGGAGTACCTTTAACACTCCTGGCGCGAGCGCTTCAACAGGGCGTGCCTTCATAGATGAGGAAGTTCGTGTGGCCCTTGAACGCTCACGAGAAAGGAATCAGCCGTCCAATTTCATCACACGTGAAGATCTGGAGCGTCTCCTCCAAAATCGAGGCAAATAAAACCCGATGGACATGCACCAGCACCAACCTCCGTATCCTCCTGATGTGCAAAGAGTTCCTCTCCCAAGGGGATACTCCTCTCCTCAGTTTTCCCTCTATGATGGTACTGGTAACGCTCGCGAACACATTTCTCGTTTTCTGGAATCCTTGGGAGAACACGATTACAATCATGTCCTCCGCCTGAAAGAATTTTCAAAGTCGCTTACCGGAAGAGCGTATACCTGGTACAACAACATCGCTCCAAACAACATATCCAACTGGTGTGAGATGGTCATCGCTTTCTATAAGAAGTATTTCTTCGTGTCCGAGCAAATCACTTTCTCAGACATGGGAAGAATGTTTCAACGAAACAACGAGCATCCAAACGATTACGTCAAGAGATTCAGAATTCAAGCTTTGAATTGTCACGACCCAAATATAACCGAACAGCAGTTGGTGGAGTCATGCATTAACGGTATGGTTCCCATCTATCGTGCTTTACTGGAAAACCTGTGTTTCCAGAAGTTTTCTGAACTCCATGAAGCTGCTAAGCGGTCGGCTACGACCTCACCAGCGCTGTTAGAAAGAACCAGACCCGTCAGGGGTGAAGATACATGCGAAACTCGAGGAAACAGACGCCTCATCAATAAGCAATATAACACCGGTCCTTCTGTAAACGTAGTAGGTGAAGGAGGGAAAAGGAAAGCTCCCGCAGTGGAACAACAACCCAAGCGCGCATCACCAGCGCGGACAACTCCATCCCGGAAAGCCGCGGCTAAGACTCATGTGCAAGAAACTGGAGATGCTACTCCAGACTTCCCAATTCCAATGGATGAAGTCATTGAACTCCTGGAAGCATGGATTCAAGATGACGCCATCAAGCTACCTCCTCTCCGACGTCCGCCAACCGAAGAAGAGATTGCAAATCCCAAATATTGTCGTTACCATAGGTTTGTCAACCACCCAACCAGTGACTGCAACAAATTGAAGCGCATTTTCAAAGAGAAGGTGGATGCAGGAGAACTTCAATTAGGAAATGAAGGAGTTCACCGATTTTTTTTTATTTGAAGAAGACTCTAATTCTGATGACGAAAGTGTTGAAGAAATGGTGATTGAGAATGAAACCAAATTGATTGAAGTTGTGGAAGACCCAATTGAACTTGCCAAGGATTATAATGATGCTGAGATTTTGATTAAAGCAGAAATTGACAAAGAATGGCTAAATAGTTTGATAGAGGACCGCGATACAAATGAGGTAAATAATTCATTGCAATTCTTTAAGAATGATGAGGATCCTGTAATACAAGAGATTGTGGAAGGTTTGTCTAATCCTTTGCATATTTCTAAATCTTTTGATCCACATCACTTAGGGTTGAGTATTTGTGCTTCAAAAGTTTTAAAGAATTATTTTGCTTCTAATTATCCACCACTTGATGTGTTTGATTCTAGCTTTGTGCAGGTTCACCAAGAGGAACCTTTTGAAGTTCCCATATTTTATGTTCTCTATCCACTTTCAAGTGTAGAAAGGACTAAGTGTGGAGGAAGCTTCCAAGCAATAACAATTTCATTATTTATATCTTATTCTAATGTTTTTGTGAAGTTGTTATTAGAATTGCAGATTGTTTTCTGGGCAGACTACCAGATTTTCAGATTATTGGTATATGGACGATAACAAGAGAGAGTCGGGCTGACGACTTTAAACCAAGCGCTAAATGGGAGGCAACCCATAGTTTTTGTATCTTAAACCCTTTTATTTTTAGTTTTCATATCATATTTGCATCCCCATGTTTAATTTCATTGAGTCCGGAATCTATCTTAGAAGAGAATTATGACGAAAACCTTTTCGTTAGAAAAATCAGACTGCTTGTAGTTCAGTCCAGAGACCATAACTGTCAGACCGTTTATCGAAACACTGTGTACTTTTGACACTTTGTATAAAACATATAGATGAACAAATTTTGTGAAATGGAGATTTTCCAAATTCCTTACCAATTTGCACAGTTTTTGCGTTTTATCTTCTGTTACATCAGAATTCAGAATTTTCGGTTTTACACATTGAGGACAATGTGAAGTTTAAGTGTGGGGGAGTCTTTTGCATATAGAGTTTTTAGTTTGTTTTTTTTTTTGAGTCAAAATTTTCAATTATTTTGTGTATATTTGAATAAAACCTTCAACTTGTAGAGATTTTAGAGTTACTAGCATACTTCTAGGTATGTTTACATAGAGATTTCTGACCGACATAACTGAACTTGGAAGTGTTAGGGAACTACGTTCTGATTTCTTACTTTTTAGAGTGTTAAATAATGGATTTAATCATGCCGGTGATGCAAATGAGGTGCAGAGAGAAATGCATTATTAGAGTTGCTGATCAATCATTAGTGGAGACAACCTATTTTCATATCAACTGAGGCACCAGACCAGATTTCTTTGTATATGACTAAAGAGCTTTCTTTTGTGTGTGTGTCACCGTACGTTAATTCCGGGTAGAATGGTGAGTTATCCAACCTCCCACCAATATAAGCACTATTTTTGATCTCTTGAGTGCTAATTTTGTCAATCATGAAGGTGACGTCTATAGATGAAAACCACCTTCTTGTAGTTTGATTTGCAGTTAGCGCCATTCTCTCTCACCAACAACAGGTCTATAGAAACATCATCATCATCAACAAGAGGAGCATCACAAATTCGAAGGAACGTTGAAGACGTTTGAGGTTTACAAGCAACAATACAAGGAAGAGCAAATTTCACATCCAAGTAAAGCAACATACAATGAGCATATTTTTATATATATGTTAAAGACTTACATATAAGGAGCGGAATTTTATATCCAAGTTGAAGACTTATTTACAAGAGCGAAGATTATCAAAAGATGAGAGTTATTGAAGTTTATGATACAAAGACAATACAAGTTGTGAAGATCAAAGTGGTAAAGTACTTCTTTCATGGCCATGTCATTTTAATTTCGTTATTATTTTTGTAGTTGCAATCTTTTTGTTAAAATAAATAAATAAAAAAAAATGGAGTTGGAGCCCAGCTTGTTGCTAGGTTGCCAACCAAAAGCTTGTAATTCTTAAGAAGAATATTCCATTTACATACATATAAAAATACAAAAAGAAAAAAAAAAGAAAAAAAAGAAAGGAAAAAAAAAGAGAGGAGAAAATACAAAAAGATTTGCATTTAGGTTGTTATTTGTTCGATAAGGCCATAAGGAAGAAAATCTATAAGGAAGTTTCAAGCAACAAGGAAATTGAGGAAAAGAGTTACAAATTGTCAAAGTTCTACGAAGTTCAAGATTTTATCATCAATAGTTGAAGCCGAAGCCGAAGACCAAGAAGATGAAGAAGACGAGCTGAAGACTACGTTTCTATTGGATGCTGTAAGAGTGGTGCTTTCGTCACTGCCGATCAGATGTGAAGGTGGTAAGTACTCCCATCCTTGCTATAGTGGTTGATTTCCTTTCTTAGAGATCATCAGAAAAAGATTTTTATTTCCCACGATCTTGTGGGGTCTCCAGAAATAATTCGGAAGGTTTCCTTCCCACCATTCAACGTGTGTAGGATTTCTCTCTTCATTCCTACCTCAACACATGTGAGACCCATAAAAAAGCCGTCTTATTGAGTGCAATTATCATAAAATCCTTTTAAGTGAGGCAGAAGTCAAGGCGAAATGCTTATTGGTCGCTCTCAAACACGCGTTCTTTCATTATGGTGTGGTTATTTCTCACTCAACATTTAAGAATGAGAATATGTTCTTTGGTATTTCTAACTTCTTATTACTAGCATGCAGAAACTCTATGTCCTCATAGCTCTTTGGATGCTTGGGACGCTGGGAGAACTAGTAAGTTGGAAAAGTAGGTTTTGTGGGTATACCTCTTGTAAGCCCTCACGAGACTATAACTCGTCCACTAGGGACACCTAGGGGTTTAAAGGCATGTTGCATTAGCTAAGTGCATCCGTTTTCTCGACGATATGGAGTTGTTGTATTTTAGATAGTTTGCTCGAGGACTAGCAAAAGCCAAGTGTGGGGGAATTAAGTTAAAGATCTTTGATCACGAGCATTTATCCAAAGCTGGAAGGATATTGCATTTAAAGCACAAAAGATCACTAAACTACTTGATAAAAGTAAGAGTGGTGGCAACTCTGTGGATGATCCTATTGAGACTGAATCGTCAGATAAAGATCTTGACAACTCAGTTTCTCTGATCACAAGACAGTTTAGAGATCTTCTTTTGAAAAGAAGTAAATGGTTCACCAGAGACAAACCTAGATCATCAGTCAAGCCTCATGATCGTGTTCCTCCTAAAAACAGGGATACTGTCGACACTGATGATGAGGATATGCCACAGTGCTTTAAGTGTAAAGGTTTTGGTCATTTTGCTAATGAGTATCCAAATCGTAGAAAATACACTGGGAACAAAGGTCTTGCTGCAACTCTTGATGAAAGATCTGATCACTATGATTCGACTGAAGATGAAAACTCAAGTGTAGCACTCCTTGGAGAAAATATTAATTTTGATAATTGTAGCAATACTCACATCAACCTTGATATTTTTCCTGGAGAAACTTCATCGACCTCATTGGAGGATGAAATGGATTTTTCTCTGTCTAATGAAAACTCTATCTCATATGTTTTCGGTACTTCACTTTGTTTAGCAGCATGTTCGGCTATGGTGTCTGAACCATGTTCTTATTGTACTTTTAAGAGTCTCTCTAATTGTTTCAAGTACAAAGATAAAGTAATGAATGTCAACAAACTACAACGGAGAGCTAATCGATTAGAAAACAAGCTCAAACTTGTTCTAAAGACAAATCCATACGAGGTATGTAAATTTAACTCATCTCCTAAGAAGTTGATTTCTAAGGAAAAAGTTAGATCACTACAGAAAAGAACTAGGTCTAAACGACTTATAAAAAGGGGTGTTGAAAATTCTGTGCATGAACCATGTAGTGAACAGACTATTGTTCACCCCAACACAGTCTGATTGTGTTGAAAGTGCATCTTGTCTCATGTGCCCGTATTTCGAAAAGAGACAAGAGTTATGCACAGTCGGGCTCTAGGGTCAGAAACTATTCTAGTTTGTATCTTGATTTTATTTTTTGAATTTATGTTTGTTCTTTTCATATCTTAAAGTAATGGTATTGAAAAGACTTCACCCTATTTGAATAATAAAAAAAAGGGGGGAGTTAAAATCGACATTTCTACCCTTCTTATGGCTGTTTGTGTTGATCGTACATGAACCCTACTTACTTTGTATATAGGTTATGTAACCTAAATTGTTTTTCCTTCTCTGAAACTCTTTTCATCTAAAGGTTGCTTGTGGAGTTGTTGTTTTTGTGTTCCCTTTTCACAATCCCATATTTTAATTTTATGGAGACTCCAAGCATCATCTCTTCTTATGAAAAAGATGTTAATATGATTGTTAAGCCATCATTCATGAAGGAAAAAGACAAATCCCATTCCTCTACAACTTTGAAGAGAAAAAGGAAGAATATTAAGAAACCAAGGGCTAACACCTCAAATCTTCAAAAGTTTTATGTTGTTCTTGAAGAGTTAAAAGAAACAAGGATGAAGATTCAGCAAATAAAGGCTATTGTTCTAAGATCTCTTGAAATTCAGAAGGCCCTGGTTTGGCAACAGTCAAGAAGGTTTGTTGGAATTGACTCCTTTCTTCATGAATATTATGTTCCAATTTCTATTGACGACAAGGAGTTTAGGGACGATAAATAATTTTTCAAGAATTTTAATGTCTAGGAAACTTCTTATGAGAATTTATTCTTATGTTTAAGAAGGATAACTAGGGTTTGGTATAGCAATTATTGTGATTACACATAGCTATTTCCAACAATTTTCATCTTGCAATGTTTTTAGATTTATTTATTTAAAGGGTCGGGATCCTGTAACAAAGGGAATTGACAAAACCTTTTGACAAATCCTGATAAACCACTAGAGTTTACATATCTAAAAGTCCAAATCATGGATGATGTGGCAGTGGAAATAATTCTATCGCTTGTTTGCTTTAGTCTAATAAACAAACTTGTGTTTTTTTTTTCCTGATCAATAAACTTGAGATAAGTTATAATCAGTCGTTTATCAGCTACTAATTTGAAAAATTGTTCTGAGTGCTGCATCACTATATATCATCATAGCCTTCTATATCTATTTTTCTAATTTGATTTTGGGAAAAAAACATAAAAAAAGGTAGATTAAAAACCCAAACGGGAGAAAAATCGAAGAAGAACCATCTGAGATGATGATTGACTAATTAACTTATTTACAAATCCAAATTCGTATGTATATGAAAATATACTATCCATTTAACCTAATGCGCGATTATCATCTACCGTAAAGATGGCAAGATTTTTGTCCTTTTCTTATCTTTCATGCAAGAATTAAAATTTTATGTATTTGAATTTATGTGTTGTTTGAGAATCCGATCATACGAGAGATCTTTGATTTTAGGACTATTTCGGATTATACTATTACCCATTTCCTGACAACAATAACCTAATAAAAAATCAAAGGAGCCAGTAAGATCAATTGAGGAAAAAAGACCGAAAATGTTTCCCCTAATTTTGTATTTACCAGTAACCTAGACATGGATGAAAAAAAGAATCTAGTGTACCTCAAAGATAGTGTTCATGCATCAATAGCTTCCTCCGTGCCTTGATTACGCGAGAATTAGCTCATCATCATTATGGAAACATGCTCAAAATTCATCTTTATTAATGCTCAAAAATGGTTCACAAATGATGAAATGGGAGAAAAATTATTAAAACCGGGTTTGTAACACTTATATTTGTTACAAACTCAATTGTTACAGGAAACGATAAGAAATAACCGTCACTAGCACTGTTGAAGAACGACTGTCTTTGAGTGTCTTATGTTCTTCGTAAGTTCTTCACCAGCAGAAAAAAATGTTCTTCCTGCAACTTTGATTTTCAGGTTTTCTAATGTTCCAAACTGCTCCCAATTCTCCCTAGCCTCCTCTGTGACCCCGATACACCTATTTAAATCGCAACAGTACCCAAATCTCTTGAGTTTAATGCGAAATAATCCTCTCTTCACTCCTTTGCAACATCCCAAGATATTATTTCCCTATTTATCTCTTGGTTTGATTTTCACGCATCTGTCAGTGATCAACACGCTCCAGTCTTGCCACAAAATGATTCGTACATACTCCAGCCTTGTGCAAACTATAGATAAACTCGAGAAATAGTAAAATATCCCGTGAAAAATACGCTCCACTCTTCGCAGGTGTAGGTTATGGTTAACTTCCCTGTTTCGCTTCTAACTGATTCTCCAGCCAAATCTAGCTGAAACGAACGACTATACCACGCCTGTTACACTCAGAGGAACAAACCCAATCAAATTCAGCCGTTGAATCTCCTTAAAACTCCTTCAAATTCTTAACCCTAATTCTGGCAGTTCAAAACCAATTTTCCCGCCACTTTTCTGAATTCAAACAAAGAGGATGATGGTTTCCCCTTAACCAGTGATGGGGCGCGGTTAGCAATTTGGGTGCCCCTTAGTATTTTGGGTACCCCTTATCCAGTAGTGGGAGTCCGAATAACAAATGTCCCTTGGGTGCCTTTAGACAACTTTTCGAGCCGATTTTTTCCAAAAATGTTTATTGCCCAAAAATACCTACAAACACATAAAACACCATAATAAGTACAAAAATGGGTACTAACAATATATACAATAGAGATGAAAATAGACACATAAATGCGTTTATCAAGTCCATAAGTCTTTACATCGGTAAAGCAACTCAATATAGTGATTTCTATCTTGGGATTCACGTGCGTAACCAGACGGTCTTAGACGCATGGACACTGAGGGAACTAAGTAACTAAGGGTAGATTACTTGGCCTCAACTATACGAAGTTGGTTTTGCTCTTTGTACAACGGCTAAATTCTGAGAGTATTCAAAACTGGACTAGGTCCCGGGGGTTTTCTGCATTTGCGGTTTCATCGCTAACAAAATCTTGTGTGTGTTATTTACTTTACTTCCGCATTATAATTGTTTAGTTATAATAAAGTAAATACACTTGTGCATTAATCCTAATCACTTGATATTTATCCTATAGTAAATCGGTTATGGATCGTAACTATTATCAAGCGAATATCTTGAAATTGTATTGTGTCGACTTTGTCCATAGAGGATTACTTAACATATCGGACTTATAGGTTGAAACAAAAGATTATGGTGTATTTGGGTACCCTCGTCTTTTCATGGTGTACTTGGGTACCCTTGTCATTTCAATTTTATTAATGTGATAATAATTAACTCATAAAGAGTAGTTACAGGACTATTTACAGTAATAACTATTACAGAAGGTAAAATAGAACATAAAACGTAAAGGCTAAAACCTTACAAGAGACTGTTATAGACTATTACTAAAAGGAGACATAAAAGAGATAAAGGCACTAATACAGAGCATCTATATACAATTTTTTTACATATTCTCGTATAATAAAAGGTGGAATTGAACTTATTGAACCTGTCTCTTAATAACATAATCAAAGGTGGATTTGACCTCTAGTTGGATGTAAGCCATCGTCCCTCAAACTATCCAGAAGTCCCAAAGTATGACTTTGATAACCCATTGCTCAGTGCATAATTTTCCCCAAAATCCTTTTTAAGCAGTCAACTCCAATCATATCTCTAAGTTCCGGTGACCCATTTTCTAATTTCGAAACAACGTAATATTGTTCATAATGAATAAAGGTGACATCCCCAGGTCTGTATAATAACGAGATTTGCCCTCTGAATTTTGAAGGAAATTTGTTATAATCCAAACCACAATATAACTTCTTTAACATAATATTCTCGTTAAAAAAAAAAAATAGTTCCGATTTGGGCCCTTAATATTAACATAATAAATTCAATAATGAATTAATATATAACATTTTAAAAGTTAATTTTAAACATTAGTATGTCACAAATATTATATAAAATAATAAGTGTACTAAAAACATACAAATAATCGTCATAAATATCACATTATCTCAAAATATAATTTAGTATTGGTTTATTATTTTTTGAATTTCAAATCAAAATATATTTAGTTGATAATGCACTCAAAAGATGTGGAATCAGATTATTATACTTCAACGTATTTGTGAATGGTTGAACCTTTTAGGTGCATTCTATAAAACTACTAGAATTAATAAACCCATATTACTTAGAATTCAAAAAAATTAAATTTTGAATGATTGCATGTTATTAAAACCTAATTTAGATGATTGGGTTGATAGAAGAGTACCTGATTCAAGTTATTTACTCCTTTTGTATTGCGTTAATAGCTTGTTCGTCTTCCTCAACCGTTTCCTTTTTGGGTTTGTTTCGAATTGCTTGAACAATTCAGGATTACTCTCACTTGGATAAGTAGCTCATGTGGGACGCTTGAATCTTGTTGGTCTTATTGGTATCAACATTATATAAATAAAAGAAAAAACGATTGATAGACAATGTTTTTCGTTTGAAAATGGAAAGAAAAAAAAAGGAGAAGAAGATAAGAAGAATCGGTTGATGAGAAATAGAAACGAATTTGATTTTAGTTTTGGGTTTTATTATTAAGATTTAATGGAGGGGAAATTGGTAGTATTAAGATTTAACGGAGGGTAAATTGGTAGGTTAATCAAATTTTGACATCCCTTATCCTTCTTCTAGTTGGTAAAAAAATTCGTGTAGGCCTCAAATAAAGTGTATAGGCCCCAAACTAGGGAGGAAAAAATAACCATCATACTACATCATATGGGAACAAAGTGTATA
>JAJJMB010017633.1:1333530-1423438 GCA_023531105.1 Papaver atlanticum | reverse complement strand
AGGAAAAAATAACCATCATACTACATCATATGGGAACAAAGTGTATAAGCCCCAAACAAAGTGTATAGTAAAACGGTTTTAGAATCGTAAAAAGTCTACAAAAAGAACTTTGTAGGGCGCCGCCGCAGGTAGTCCTACTGCTATTACTATCTTCTTAAACGAACGAACAATAAAATACTCGCGATTGCTTTGAAACACAAAGTTCAAAAGTATGTATGTTCAGATATGATTTTGTCTTTGCAAATCCAAACTACAATATAACTTCTTTAATATAATATTCTCGTTGAAATAGTAAAATTTTGTAGTTCGGATTTGAGCCCTTAGTGCTAAAATAATATATTCAATAATACCATAATATGAAATATTTCAAAAGTTCACTTTAAGCATTAGTAGGTCCCAAATATTGTATAAGATGATAATTGCACTAAAAAATGAAAATAATCGTCACAAATATCACATTGTTCGAAATATAATTTAGTGTTGGATTTCGTCCATAATAGTTCATAATGTATTCAAAAGATCTGAAGTCGCATTATTATACTGCATCATATTAGTAAATGGTTGAACGTTTTAGGTGCATTTTATAGAACTATTAGAATTATCCTAAACTAAAAATAGTTCTCTAAATGAATAACAAGGATTAGGTTGACCCATGCCAATTATATTATAGAAATTATAATGTGATTGATTTGTTAAACGAGACTTACTGTTTATAGGGTAATGATGTTCCAACTGTACTACATGTATGAACACAACTAATTCAGTATGTTCTTTTTGGAATTCTGACATCAAATTGATGTAATTCATCACATACCTGGCCATGGGAGGAACTGTTCCACCAGTACTAAATACTAGGTGTCATCCTCTTTTAAGCTTCTCTTAAACTCCATAAACATCCCTCTTGCAAAATCGACCAATTTTGCAAGGATTTCTCTTACACGGTCGCAAATACCTTTCGAATCCGAATCTAACACCTGTTCAATATATGGTATAAGCCAAGCTAAACATTCATGCAACTCCATTATTTTGAACAATTTGTGAGGTAACCTCTCGTGAGTACTAACGACATCGAAAAAATTCAATAATTTGATAGAAAACTCTTCCACAGTCGCATAGAAAGAAGCCACCCTCTCGAATCCTTCAAATATCTCCTCGGAAAATCTCTTCTTAGTTGCGAGCATCCTAACACAGAAATACACTGCATGAATCCATTTTTCAATGTTTTCACATGTGATATCACATTTCAACGTCTTGACTTCATCAATACTAACCAAATTTGAAACCTTTAAATGATTGAAATTTGATTGAATTGCCAAATTTCTTATACCTGCAAAAACTTCGACATATTGCCTGATATATCCGACACAAACCATTCTCTTTACGATACCCCTAAGTTTTTTAATGGCACATCGACTTTTTGTTTTTGATCCTATACTTGTCTTTGTACTGTGTAATTCAATTTCCAAAGTCAATTTGTGAATTCAGCATAATATTTAATTCAATTTCTAGGCTTGCCATCTTCATCTTGATTGGATACATGAGACCGTGAAAGAGGAAGACAATGTTGGAAAAGAAAAAAAAAGAAAAGGTGAAGAACAACTTAGTAAGAAAAGATGAAAATACAATCTTGAAAGAAATTAGACAGAAACATCTTCTTTGGGTTTTTCCGGTTTGGTGGTGCCAATCCCTCACTAAATGTAAAAAATTACCCTGCATAGAAATATGCGTTCATACTTCCCCCGTTCACCATATTTTAAAATAAAAAAATAAAAATGGCCCTGAAAGAAATTGCTAAAATTGTTACATACTTTCATTTTAAAGATAAGACATACCGCGTGAGACCATATATGTTTAATAAAAAATCATCTTTATTAAAGAAGCCATTTGAAACAAATTAATGATGATGATCGTTTGACATTGACTTAAGGGTTGATCTCATTCCAAGTCTTTATTTATGTCTAGATTTTCTGAAATTGTTTTTTATTCTCCACTATCACTGCCCACTTCCTTTCCTTTCAACCAATGGATAATCTTCCACCACCATCTTCGACCAATCCACCGAACTCACTCTTTGACGCCAGTACAAATCTACCATATAGGAAAAACTCATAAAAAGATGTGTGATTCTCTTCCCCTGACACAATCAGAAGGTTCATCCTATGCAATACATAAAGAAGACGATAGAAACAACACTTTTTTCCCAGATTCATCCCATACTTTCTTCTCCACCTAATCATATTCATTTACTGATTCTTCCCATATAAATAAAATATCACCATCAAAAGCTTTTCCTCAAAAGTACCTATCTCCCTATTTCACCCAGAAAGGAAATAATCATTCAATTACTTCAAAACCATCGCTTTTCAACCCCAAACCCTCAACTTTACAAAATCAATAAATAGGTTTTGAAATACCCATCTTTAAATCTACTGAAAGAGCGTAGAATCTTTTGCATGCACATAATGAACATTGTTTGGTAGTCAAAATGCTAGGAGGAAACTTAGACTATCAGAGTCTCAAACAAGCTCTCATCATCAAAAGATGGTATCCACTACGATTTTACCACATAGAAACTAGTTCAACCCATCAAGTTTTTCAGATGTCCATGCTGCATAAATAAGAGAAGGTATATATCTTTGAAAACTATCAATGGGTAGCTGGAAATCATGTTATCCTGATTGAATACTGGAACTTATTCTCCAAACACCCTCAAAATAGTTTCACCTTTTTGGTTACAAATTCTTAACCTCCGCTGCTATTTGGTGGATGAAAAAACCATTCATGATTTTCTTGGGAAATCTGAAACAAGAACTGTTTGCAGCTTGACTTGAAAGATCCCCTCCTAAGGCCTATGTGATGGTGGATCTGTCAAAATCATTTATGTCAAGAGTACTATTGAATATATCTAGAGGATTGTGGATTCAATTTTCTTATGAAGATATCTTTTTATTGTGTCTTCTATGTGGTTTTCCAGTCTATGTGTTTAGGGATTGTCCCAACTTCGCTGGCATAGAGCAGGAAGTGGAGCGTTAAGTTCACCAACTACCCGTATGGATGTTTAAACTCTAAAATAAAAGCTTCATTCACCAATAATCAAAGTATAATTCACATGCAAGCGGGTAACACACAAAATTCCTTCATAGGAGAATCTTCATCAACTCCAGTGACCCAAGCTGATAATCTTCTCAACCCAAACAACGAAGAACAACCATCGAGAACCTTAGAGCAAAAATTGCAGGTGGAAGCTTCTGAAGCTGTTAGGGTTAATGATCCAGCCAGGACCAACTCCGTCCCGACTCACCTTTCTGAGAAAATGACTCATCGCGAGCTAGCATATCGTCAGCTGAGAGAATCAATTACGCAGATCCTTGCAAGGTTCAAGAGACGTAAGAAGCGCGACTGTAACTGGATCGCTTTAAGGTGGATTCAGTCTCAACTACATTCCACTCTAAAGTCTGATCCATGTTAGTGTCTATAGTGGCTTATAAAATTTGGTGTTTAAATATGGACAAGGTCCCAGGATTTTTCTGCTACAGTAGTTTCCTCGTTAACATAAATTCTGGTGTCTTGTGTTTTTCCATTTACGCATTATATTGTTTATCTTTATAATAGGATTTACACAAGTAGAATGCATTCAATCTTAGTAGGTACGTTCATATAATTGTGATCAATTACGAGACTTGTTTTTTGTAGAACTCGTATCTTGAAAGATACATAACAAGTTTATTACTTGGCAAAACTCCAATTTGATTATTTGGATACGACTAGATTGATCTTGGATATTGATTTTGTAAATCGTCCAAATACTCTTCTTAACAATCAGATTCACAAACTCCTTAGTCTATATGTAATGATTGAGAAGAGATAAAGATACAAACTTTACATAAGGATCATTAAGTTGATCTGCTGATATGTGTAGAATACACCCTATTTATTATCTATTGTTTAGGCTTTCCTTGCATTTTTCTTGTAAACTATGTATTTTATGCGTGTTTTTGAGTTATTAGGTACTCTGGAGTCGCATGGAGGAGAAGAAGAATTAAACATCCTAAATTGAGAAAGAAAGGCAAAATGGTCATTTAAAAAGCAAGTACTAGTGGCAGTCGATCTAAGGTTAAGCCGAAATTCTTGCAGAAGCACTAAAGATAGGCTAGCTGAGGTTAAGGGGTGACCACCTGTTATAGGGCACCCACTGGGGTAGCTCTTATCTAATGAGTGGGGTTTGATTATCTAACCATAATTCTTACACCCTAAATCGAGAAACCAATTCTCAGATCATTGTGAGCCGGAAATAGAGAAAGGAAAGCAGTCGTTGTTGCTGTTGGTCCAAGAGATTAAAAGAAAGAAGATAATGATCATAGATCATGAAGAAAAGATAGGTCTAAAGAAGATGGAAATTGGGTGTGATTATCTTAACACTAATCCGACTCAGACAACTCAGCCTGATTAAGACAGCTAAATGACTTGGCTGATTCATTCTCCCCCTTGACCTGTTGAATAGCAGACACTGTTAATTTGACAGTTAAACTTAACAGCATCATGACGGAATATTCCGATAACGGTGACAAAATCTCAGGCGATCGACAATGGCTTTCTGGACGGATTTCGGCGACGAAGAATGTAATTCCGACGAACCAATTTTGCACATATTTTTGTATGAGTATTTATCATGGGTGTGAAGACTTAGACTTGGAATTGGATGAAGAGTTGATTTAGACTTGAATTTGGAAAGAGAAGTATGAGATATTTTACAAAGACAAGGATTTGGAAAGTGGACTTATTATGGAACAAGGATTATATTCCTTGGAGGATTGTATGGCAATTGAAGCCTATAAAAGGGATACTTCTCTACAACTTTTTACACGCTTCTACTTTGGAAAAGGAGTTCAAGTGCACAAGGATTAGAGGAACTAGCAACCAACAACTTTTCAATAAGTTTTTGTTTCTTTTTTAATTTTTATTATTATTATTGTGTGAACTCCAAACTATGAGTAGCTAATTTTCTTATTGATTGAGGATGAATTCCTAGTTCTTGACGTAATTTAAGTTATTGTTTTTATTCTATCTTGAAGTTTTTCATATGATTATCATTTGTTTTCACTAATATTAATGTTTATGCTTGATTAATAGGTCGTTTAGGTGCGCAACTAAATTGGTTTGTTAATTAAGCTAAAGCTAGTAAACGTTGAGGGATAAGTAATCGATTCTTGACTCTTTACACAAGTAGAAAACACGAGACCTTACAGAGGGATTGTGTGGAGCAATTGTGTGTGAAACAACGTTAGAAGTAGACCTTGATCTAAGAGTCTAACTACTAATATCAACCTAATAAGTTCATAAATTTTAATGTGTTTGACTAATTTACATCTTGAGTGATCTACTACTAGGTGGTTTAGATAAATAGAATTCGGTAGTCGGGAACTCCCATATCCGGTGAAACAAGGAATTTAGGGGTTAGCACTGATCTACCTTTTATACCTACGATTGGTGATAATCTGTGACAAATAACAAGTGGACGAGAACATAACTTGAACCATTATTTTGTAACGAAGAACGATTCCTTGATCTAATTTCTCTTATTGATTTTAACTTAAACTTTTGATTACTTTATTCACTTTCTTTTGCACACTCTAAACAAAACCCCTCCTTTGTGACAATATAAGACAACTAAAAACGTGTTGCTCCCCATGAGAACGAACTTGACTACACTATACTACTTCTTAATTAAGTGGAAAATATAAATTAATTTGTAGTGGTTACGATACACATCATCTGCTTGCAATTGTGTTAGGTTTTGTCTATATAAGTTGTCGAACGAAAAAGTTGGTGGTGTACTTGGTACCCTCTCCTTTTCAATATTCACTTCTTTCGTAAATATATGCGACTAACAAGGTCTAGTCTTATGAATTTTACTTACTAAAATAATTGTCTTCGTCATCATCGTCATTCGAAGAAAATTGATACTCTGAAGATTAATGACCAAGCTTATGGAAATAATAGCATTCACCTTGAGATTTTTTTTACATTGGCCTATTATTTTTGCGCCATGAATTTCTTTCTCTACCACGGCCTCTTGTCGAGCTTGACCTCTGGCCCCTTTTGAAAACGCGGGGGTATAACTGTTAGAGCACTGCTCAGGCGAACTCGCAAGCGTTGCTATCTAAAGCTTGTTTGTCAAGTTTAGTTGATCAAAATTATATACTTGATTTCTAGTCTACTTATAGCTATGTCTCGGATTAGGATAGAATGTGTAGTTGAGCTTTAGACTTCATGACGTTCACTAATTGAATAAGAAGATCTACTGAGGAGCTTGGAGGACCTTCATCAACAAAAGGTATGTGGAGACTAAAACTTATCTATCACTCAGAAGTCTATTCTATTTTATCTTCTAATGAGACTAAGTCGTATAGCTATATAGACTTTTACATTATACACATTTGATATTTCGAGCCGAGTTTATCTCGCTTATCTATTTCTCGAAATATGAGTCGGAAGTTTTTTGCTTTAGCTATGTTCATCGTATTCTTGACAAGTTTAGTTGGAGACAATTTATTTGTTGGAAACTAAATATTAAGTCAAAATATGATCATGTGAAAATTACCTTATACATCTTACATGATTTGTGTGAGACAGTCATTTGATGTTAGCTTGGGAAGTTTTGTATTTATCATTTGATCACTTGAAAATTACTTGAATCTAATGGTATGTGTGAGATTACCATTGTCATCTTCTAAGGATGTTTCAATGATTGAAATGACAGTTTAGAACAATTACCCATGTATGGATACAACACGGTATGCATATCCAGTGTGCGAACTGTATTGTGATGATTCGGGTCCGGAACTCTTGTTTGCGTACCTAGTATGCGAACGGGTTTACCTGAGTTGGGTCCGGAACGGTTGTACGCGAACCGGGTTTGTGAACGGATTGACTAGGCCAAGGTCCGGAGCTGTTGTTCGCGTATCCAGTTTGCGAACATAGTGGTTAAGTTCTAGAATCGGTTATGTATGATTCTCATAATCATGAACTAAAACATTTATGATTTAAGGAATGCAAATTAACTTTGCAAACCGTGGCTTAATGTTCATGAATTGATTCTTGTATAAGTACTTTGTACTATTACGAATCAATCCGATTTCGTTTCAATTTGTTCATGAATATTTCTATGAGATAGTGAACAATTGAAAAACTCTATTTGAAACATAATTAGATTTATTTGATTATCTATCATGATTGATTGATCATCATATTTGTTCTAGAAGTGTTAGATGAATATGGTTAAGTTAAAAGTGTTCATATGGATAACTTCGGTTAACTGTTATTGAGCCAACCCAATATACAAGTTTAGGTACGGTTACCCATATCTAAATATAAGTATATTTCATTTGTGTGTAACAAGCTAAGACCATCTAACGGTGGAGATTGATTGCTTAATTTCTAAGCATACTTAGCTTGAATCTTAAATCAGGAGTTCATCTAACGGTGAATATTGAATGCTTTGTTACTAACTGTCTTAGCTTTGATCGTAAGCAACCCTGATTAGAAAGGTTATATAAGGGAGAAATCTAGCAACTGGAAAACCTAATACCGATACTTTCTTGTGTCCTAGTTGCAAACTAGAGTTGATTCTCGTTTAACCTGGGTTTTTCCAAACCCATTATTAGGTTAACGACTTAAACTTCATTTGGGATTCGTGAAGCCAGATCCAACTATTTTCTCTGTAGTTGCGTATTCTGAACTTACTTGTTCTATCGTATTGAGTTTTATCTTCTATA
Organism: Papaver atlanticum; assembly: GCA_023531105.1. Classification (NCBI taxonomy): domain Eukaryota; kingdom Viridiplantae; phylum Streptophyta; class Magnoliopsida; order Ranunculales; family Papaveraceae; genus Papaver; species Papaver atlanticum. Next base: position 1,415,663 of record JAJJMB010017633.1, on the reverse strand, counting down.
AGATTTACTCGAGATTTATCTCCGATAAGATATAAAAAGTAATCACAACAGTTCTTCGTCTCAGACTCTTGTGATTCCGCAATAACTTCTTTTGTTAATCAGTTAGGTTATTGTGAGGTGATTGATATTTCTGGGCTGCTCTTCGGGAGTATAAGACCGTATTATTAGTTGGTTCATGTTCTCCTTGATCTTTGTATCAAAAGACAGAACAAAAAGAATAAAGGATAGGCATATCTGTGGGAGACAAGTTTGTTTATAAGTCTTCGACTTTGGGTCGTAGCAACTCTTAGTTATGGGTGAGATCAACTAAGGGAATCAAGTGCACAGAATCCGGCGTGGTTATAGAGGCGTAAGGAACGCGACTGTACCTTAATCGGTGTGAGACTTGGTTAGGGCTCAACTACATTCAGTCCAAAGTTAACTATAGTAGGATAGTGTCTGTAGCAACTTAATACAGTGTGGTGTTCAAAGATGGACTACGTCCCGGGGGTTTTATGCATTTGCGGTTTCCTCGTTAACAAAATTTCTGGTGTCTGTGATATTTCTTTTCCGCATTATATTTGTTTATATAATTTAAATATCATAGGTTGTGCGTAGTTCAATCAGTTGATAAATCCGACCTTGATTATTGGATATAACTTGATTGACACTTGGGCAGTGGTCTTTGGTACCGTCCAAGTTATTTCTCATATCAATCAGGCTCACGGATTTCTATCTGTTCGTTTTGATGATTATATTGAGAAAGGGATAAAGCTCTTTGATATATTTCTTGATTGAGTCTCACTTTTAAGTTGGTGCTCTCGGATTTATATTGGAGTTTAATCCATACAGATTGCCGAACGAATTACTGGGTTTGGTTGTTATACCCCGCTTTTTCAAAATGTGTATAATGTTAAAGTCTATATAGCTATACGACCTAGTCTCATTAGAAGATATAATAGAATAAACTTCTGAGTGATAGATAAGTTTTAGTCTCCACATACATTTTGTTGATGAAGTTCCTCCAAGCTCTTCAGTAGGCCTTCTTCTTCAATTGGTGAATGCCGTGAAGTTTAAAGCTCAACTACACATTTTATCCTAATCCGAGACATAGCTATAAGTAGACTAGAAATAAAGTATACAGTTTTGATCAACTAAACTTGACAAACAAGCTTGAGATAACAACGCTTACGAGTTCGACCGATCAGTGCTCTAACAATCTCCCCCTTTGTCAATTTTAGTGACAAAACTATCAATACAAATGGATTACAAAATAAATAAACTTTATAGCTTCTGATCCTTCATGCTTGATTTCCTTGGCTCTTCAACTTCCTGTAATTCTTCGTTACTTCAAGTTCTCCATCGATTCTGAATGTGTTCAACTCGGTATCATTGTTGTAGAAGATCCGTATCTATAACAATATGAAAACGAAAGTTCTCAAACATTGTTATTCAATGTCATAGTATTATTATATATTACCAAAGTCCAATTGCATCACAACTTTAAAATAATACTATGGTGATATGTATCACTCCCCCTTAGTCAATACTTCCATCTTATAATGAAAACCACCCCCCCTTACATAATAATCCGTAAGCCATATGTATGTAGTGTGAACTACCAAATAATTTTCCCCCTTTTTGTCAATATAAATTGGCAAAGGTACGAAAACTATGGGATCATAATGAATTCTCAAAAGATATTTCATGACTAAAAGAGAACATATCAACTTTGTTTCGATGATTTCACATAGTCGAAACTTAGTGTATTTATCAAGGAGTTTATTAAGATACAAGTTAACTCCTACAAAATTCCACAACCGCTCTCCCCACAAAGATATGGCAATTAATCACAAGTTCATTTAAGAACTCTCCCCCATTTGATGTCATTCCCAAAAGAACGACATGAGCGACCTTACTTTTATGAGAAAAGAAGTATTTATTTGGACGTTAACAAATCATATGGATTTGTATCCAGTAAACTCGAATAAATTAACCACAAGAAGATGTTATAGATTAATTTAGCCAGAAATCATTCAACATAAGAAAACTTACGGAGTAAATACAGTACTTTCACATAAAAGTGGATCAGGGAAAGATCAATACTGCGGAATTTTCTAAACAAGTTCATTCTATCTTTTATCAATATTTGCATAAAGACATAATAGACTTAACTTTTGAGCATATATGAGATAAGCACATTTCATGAACGTAAACACATATATATCTCATAAGACATTTGCAGTATATAAAACCAATAAGATTAAATACTGTAAGATCATCTTCCAAATAACTTAGAATTTAAATAAATAAATCTAAAAACATTGCAAGATGAAAATCGTTGGAAATAGTTATGTGTAATCACAATAATTGCTATACCAAACCCTAGCTATCCTTCTTAAACATAAGAATAGATTCTCATAAGAAGTTTCCTAGACAATAGAATTACAAGAGACAAAGAACCTAAGCATCATCATCGGAATCCATCCAAGAGGCTTGAACATTATCCTTTTCTTCCTTGATTTCGGGAAATTTTGTAGCAATCACACATAATTGTTCTTGCACATATTTTACCTTGGAATTGACCTTACAAACACCCTTGTGAATTTGTTGAAGAAGACCCAAGGTGGTACAATCACAAGAACCGTCAAGTGTATCACATCTTTGTCTTTTGTAGAAATTCATCTTCATACGTTTGATAATACTTGGACAAACTGGTTTGGGAGTTCCAATAGAGTTGCCAATGGGAGCAATGGAATGTTCACGACATATTTGCCCAATTAAGCATGGAAATCCTAACTTCTTGTTGGATGATGTCATCGAGACCATTTGAAGAATGATAAATCCATAAATATCACGACCTTGAGCACCAATTTCAAGGAAATAGACCAACTCCGCAAATTCACGACTCCATCAAGAGTTCTCGATCATGGAGGGACAAAGTTTAAAATGCCAAGTTTTCCGAAGATCCTCAAAGCAATACTAAGATCTTGGGTAGGGAATTTCCCTTCCATCCCATCAAAATTCTTGCGACAAAGACCATAAGAAATGGTTTCACAAGATGGCTTTTCTCCTTTTGGTCTAAGAAGACAAAAATTGCCCAAAGGAATTTTGGTAATCTTGAGATCAACTCTCTATTAACTAGAATCTTTTTCCTATTATCATAGTCTTGAATACCAAATTATCAAGATTAACATCATGGATGTTAGCATAAAAGATTCTTGTAAGAGTGTCAAATCCTTCACCAAGACCATTGAAGATGTTACCAAGATTATACTTCTCAAAACACACTAAATCTTTTTTATGACCACTTTACTTTACCAATTTCTTCTCTAGGATGAATTCACTATAAGAAATCTTTTCAAAGGTCATACTACTAGAATCATCGATGAATACAATTCTAAAAGAGTCTTGGTCACTTGGTATATTCTTACTCATAAGAGTGGATGAAGCAAGGTACTTAGACATCCTTTTTGAATTCTCACCAACACTATTGAATCTCCCCATGTAAACTAAAAAAATGAGAGAGGTAATAAGAAAAGAATCTTACATGATGAGCTCCTTTGTAGATGATAACTAATCTTGCACTTCTTAGACCTCCAATTTTGGTTTCAATGGAGCTGGTACGGAAACCCTAAACACAACTAGTATCACCCAGTTATTGTTTTCCATGTGACAGATTGAAATTTTCAATGGAATAAGACTATATAAAAAAACAATATTCAAAGCAATAAAATAGTTTATTATTCACCCTCAAACCTTTTGTATTCCATAGTTAAATTACAGTCATATCCATTCTCATATTCAAAGTGGATTTGACCTAATGTGAGTCACATGTGTTAGTAGGACCCACTTCTTCTACTACACAAGGTTCACACCAAAAGAATCTAGTGGATATAACTGTGGGTTCCACCATCACAAGGAATAAAACTTTTTCCAAGGGATAAATTTAGGTAGATTGTTAATCACCACCTTTAAAATTAGTGGATATATTTTTTTTTTGCTCTAGTTAAAATAGACAATCCTAGCCACTACTAATCACCATTTTCGCTTATTAATCCGACTAATCCTGTAATCCACAATTCCACAGCATAATCCAATTTACAGCCCTTATAGAATCAATGGGACAGTATTTAATATAAAATCATTTTAAAATGCTTATTGAGTTGGCCCACATATGTAACAAACCTCCACACTTGTACACTCCGGGAGTATAACTGGCAAACGCTTTCTCTTCTCTGCTCTGAAGCGTCTAGACTGATCACACAAAAACCCTCTTTCTTTCCATAAAAACTTCTCTCCAAAATCCCTTTCTCTTTCCTGCCCTAATTTCTTATTCTCCGCTCCTCTGAAGCCTCTAGACTACCGTAAGTTCTTCATCATTTTCATTTTTTGTAGAGCTCTTTTTCTTTAGCGACATTGTTTTTCTCTCCTCTTGTTATAATCATATATGAAAAAGGTTTTAGGGCTTTTTGATGGAAATTTCGGTAGTAAAGTAAGATTCTATTGAAGTGTTCTAGTATCAATTTTGATGTTGATTGTTGTATGCTCTGTATTCTCTGTGTGTTTTGTATAATCTTTACTTAGGACTATAGTTTTTTTGTTTTTAATTAGGTTCATTTCCAAGTAATTTTTTCTAGGCTTCGTTGTTACTGTGCAATGAAATCTCTTCAAATGCTGTGGTAATAATCTAAGGTGTAAGTTTTTGCTGTGTTTTTTTTTTTTAATTGAATTTGGGATTTTGTGAACCTTTTATCTTTTGTCTGCTTTTGCATGTCATTGAAAATCGAGGGATTTGAAGCGTGTATCCTCATGTTTGGGTTGGAAGTGGCGGTGTAGATTTATATTGTTGGTTTGAAATTTGTCAAATGTATTGTTTACTTTTCCCCAGCAAAATGGGATTTACTTTTTTTTTTGGGTGAACTTTTGAGATTTTCTTTGTTTTTCTATTGCATAACTCTTTGATTATCCGTTTACATTGTTGTTCGATTTGTATTAGATTTCTTTGTAGTTGATCTAAACATTTTACATTCCAGTAGTTTATAGTGTGACTTTAGCAATTAGGCGCGAAGTGAGCATATGAGCTGGTGGTTAAGGGTTCGATCATCTTGTGCTTTCTCACTTTTGTTCAATGATTTCCGTTTAAGTACATGATTTCTGGTTTATTGTTCTATTTCTCTTGCTATGATGTGAAATATTGGATGATATCGATGGTTTCTTTGTTGTTGTTTAAATCTTGCATATAGTTCAGTTTACTATTACATATGTGATCAGCTATTTGGTAAATAGGTTATCTGATTTTTTTGGGGATTTTATGTTTATTTTCACATATGGAATCTGTATGCCTGTTTACTTGTATGCCTGTTTACATATGGAATCTGTATACTTGTATGCCTGTTTCTTTCAGCTTGCTTATTATTTTCTTACTATTTTTTCAGCCGCAAATGCACGTGGAATGTGTAAGTTCCACTTCGGCCTCCAGGATTTAGAGAAGAACAAGAAACTAACCTCCAGGAGAAGAACAAGAAACTAGGTAGTGAATAGTGCCGTGAGGAATTTCTATTAACATCATAACAACAATGGTACAAGTTCAGAAAGTTATAGATGCCTTGCAGGCAATGAGGGAAATGGACATTCCAGATGAAACAACGGAGAGAAATCTGCAGAAACTTTTGAAGTTGACTAAAAATAATTGGGCACTTATAGAACAAGATAACTTCAGCAGATTAGCAGATTATATATTTGAGTCCGAAGAACATAAGGTGCGCCATTTTTGGTCTTGTCATTAGTTTTTTTCCTTGTTTTTTAACTGGTTAGCCTGTGTCGTTCAGTCTTTAGTACTTGGTTAATCTTGTTGGTCTGCTTTATCAGGAACAAGGTGCAGAGAAGGTGGAAGAAGTGGATCTTAGAGCTCCTCTGAAAGAACTGCATCCGAGACATGATTGGGAAGCTTCACCTTCTGCTCCATTTTCTGGTCTACCACCACTAAAAAAACAAAAATTGCAGAAGCATCTAGGTGATATTTCCAGTGACGCTACTTCAAAGCCTTCACCTCGAAGTTATATAAATGGAGAAAGAACAGAACATTCTCAGAACCATTCCAAGGAAAAACAGAATCAGTCTGTTTCATCACCTCGAACTTGTTACCATCAGGACTGTGAAGAGTTATATCATCCAAGTTGTAGAGAACCTGTCTCTGTTTCAAGAGAGAAAAAATCAGAGGCAAAAAGATCATCTGATATACATCTTACTAATGAGCAACCTACTGGTGTTTTCAATTCCATGAATGAGCAACCCATTGTAGCCTCTGCCCAGTTCGAGGTTCCTCTTATAGTGATCCACCCGAGCGACTCTGCTCCAGTTAGAACTGAAGGTAAAAAAAATTTGCATACATATTTTGTGATTGATATTTGCTTTGGGGAACTTTAGTTGAATGGTGTTAACTTGTTTCGTCACTTTAGTCGTGCTTCTCGAAGTTCTCATTTGCTTTTCAAAGAAAATTCACGCACTGGATATAACTTATTAACTCTTTGCAACACGTCTACTCCTGTCAAATGGAGCTCCCTAAAACTAAATATGTTAAGAAAAAGATTCTCCAGCGCAGCATTGAAGTCACTTTCTGCTTTGTCACGTATTAGGGAGTTCAACATAAGCATCTACATTCATGAGATCTTGATCTAATACAAGATAGAGCCCCTTTGAAGTAGTATGAAATATGAAACTCTTACAGACAGATCTACTGTAGCAGATCTACAAAATTAGCAGAGTATACATGCATAGTGAGCACAGCACATATTACCACTTTACTTCTGAATATATGGAAACCGAGAAACAAAATTAGCTTTGTGAACGAATAAAATACAAGGAGCTAAAGGAATACAATATTTTTTTCGTTGCTTTCATAATCCTATATTCCATAGTGTTTTTGGTACATGGGATAATAAATGCGCCTGAAAAATAATCCTTTAGCTGGTTCGCCTTGTGCTTATTTCATATCTGAATTCATGGAGTTTCAGGATATTTATTGTAAGATGCAAATTTTATCTAATCCTGTGTTCATGCATGTTCGTGTGTTTGCATTTGCGTTGCATGCTATGTCGTTGATTTATTTCTGATCTTCCTATTATTTTTCTGGTCAACTTTCCGGTTTGTTATGTTAAGAAGGTGTTCCAATTCCAAATGATTTTATGGGCACGCAAGCCTTGTTGGAATACAGGATGCCTTGTAATAATTCCGAAGAGAAACGCGAAGATGATGGCATTTCGGACCAGCAGACATGCTCCACGGCATCACTGATGCATGCAAACAATCCAGAGTCTCATTCTTCTAGTTTTGAGATTGCTTCATCAGAAATTGGACAAGTTAAAATCTCTCTGCAGTTTAACTATGCCCATGAACGTCCAGACTTCCGTGTGCCAAATCTAGATGCACTTTTCAAGATGGTGGAAGACAAATGCATCAAGTCCTACAAAATTGTTAACCCCGACTTTTCTATAAAGAAGCTGATGCAAGACTTTTGCCAATCCTATCTTGATGCGGCAACTGAGAGAAAAATAGGCAAGGGAAAAGCACTTGTAAATGGGACACCACCCCTTGATGTGTTGAAGAAATCTTCTGTGCTGCCCAAGGCCAACCATGTGTTCAAACTCACTATTCTAGAAAGTTCTGTGAAAAGCTCATTGAATTCTCGGGCCCAAATTCCCCGCCCTATTTCAACAGATGGTCTTGGTCTCCCTACTCAAATTATTCAGCCAAAAGGGAAATTGCTTCTGACGACTAAAGGTGAGAAGGATGAGGAAGACATTTTGAGTGGCTCAAAACCTTCAAGTTCAGAAAGTTCCATGGTTCTTGACCAGAGTGAAGGTACCCTTGATGGGACAAATCCATTAGGTTTGGTGGTTCTTAACCAGAGTAAATGTACCCTTGATGGTACAAATTCATTCCATAAGGTGGCAGACATATCAAAAGGGCAAGAAAGATATAAAATTACAGTAGCAAATGAAGTCTGTACTGAACTTCTTCCTCCTTCCTTTCATTACATACCCCGAAACTTGGTGTATCAGAATGCTTATATCCAGTTTCCACTTGCTCGTATTGGGGATGAAAATTGCTGCTCAAGTTGCGATGGTGATTGTTTGTCCTCGCCAGTTCCTTGTGCATGTGCAGGTGAAACTGGTGGTGAATTTGGATATACAGTGGAAGGACTTGTTAAAAAGGAGTTTCTGGATGAGTGCATGTCACTGTGTCGCGATCCTAAAAAACACAGCTTTGTTTATTGCAAAGAGTGTCCCCTTGAAAGATCTAATGATGCGGATCTCCCTGATAAATGCAAGGGGCACTTAGTGAGGAAGTTCATCAAGGAGTGCTGGAGTAAATGCGGATGCCACATACAATGTGGTAACCGTGTGGTGCAAAGAGGTATATCGCGCGAATTACAGGTTAGGTTAATTAATAATAATCATCCTATTTCTTGGTGGCAGCTCAGTTTCAAATCCATCAAATTAGCTTCTGTCCACTTTTTTCTTCTCTGTATTGAAGTTTTCTTGGGTCGTCATAATTTTCTGAGGTTCCTTTTGTTGCAGGTATTTTTTACAAGAGAGGGGAAGGGATGGGGCATTCGTGCTCTTCACAAATTGCCTAGAGGTGCTTTTGTTTGTGAGTATGTTGGTGAAGTATTGACAAACACTGAGCTATATGAGCGGAATGTGCGGAATACTGGTAACGAGAGACACACATATCCAGTGCTATTAGATGCTGATTGGGGTTCAGAAGCCGTGTTGAAGGATGACGAGCTCCTCTGTTTAGATGCAACATATTATGGAAATGTTGCAAGGTTTATTAACCACAGGTATTCTCCACATACATATTCCATATGCCTAGTTGGATAGAAGTTGCATTTAACATGGTGAATGTGCATTTTTCTCTTCACTTATATCTGACTTTCTGATCCATTGGTTAATATTATAGGGTCAGGTGTTTGGCCAACTATTCTCAAATTTAAAGGAAAAAAAAAAACTTGTGGGTCCTACTAGAACGAGCTTTTGATTAGTTGCTCAAAATATATAATTACTCTTTAAAGTCTCCATGAGTTAGAGGCACCATATTATCTGTGAATTTGGACCATTTGCTTTGTACATTCATTGCAGAATTGCTGAACTTGTTTTTTGATACTGTTCGTAGGAAAGATACTATGATTTCCTTTCTAGTTCCATATATGCAATATTTTTGTTGTAATGTCTATGACACTGTTATTATTGAATAGGTGTTTCGATGCAAATCTGATCGACATCCCCATCGAGATCGAGTCCCCAGATCATCACTACTATCATGTACGGATGTGTAATTCAGTAATTGGCTCTATTGTGCAAACCATCCTGTGTAGTATAATTTTGTAATACTCAAGTCTATTTTTGGAAACCATGCTAATAGAACTTTCATGTATTTTTCTTTCTTGTTTATTTAATCCAGATTGCTTTTTTCACATCACGAGAAGTGGCGGCAATGGAGGAACTCACTTGGGTAAGTAGACTTGGGTTATAGTTTTGAGGATGTTATAAATTTAACGAGGATGATCTATCCAATGTGTAGAAACTCCTCACTAAATCTGCTCTTGAACCCTGTGTGTCTTGATTTTAGTCTGCACGAGAATCTTTCAGATTGCTATTTCCCAATTTTACCACTTCTAAGTTTCTCACCATGACATGCTTTTAATATTTTTCAGGACTATGGAATTGATTTTCTAGACCACAATCATCCCATCAAGGCATTTCAGTGCCTCTGTGGAAGTGAAGGCTGCCGAGATATACAACGCAGCACAAACAGGTAGTATTCTATGTTGCCCAGGCTCCATACTGGCAGTTGCACATTTAAGTTCCTTTTCAAACAAGGCTATGCATCTTTGCTTAATAGCTTAGTATTCTATTTTGGCAGCGCAAGTAGATCGAATCGTCATGTTTTGAGTCGATGAAGCATAACTCTGTTGGAAGGACAGTAGCCTGTTATTCTGAAAGGTGGATTGCTTTTTGGCATCATTGGGTTTAGTTCAATGAAGAAAACCGGACAGAAAAGTAGTATGGTACACTTTTTCCTTATTTTTTGTGTTATCGGCAACTAATTAAGTACCATCAGATCGATCCAGGTATTTATTTTTGTTAGTCATTTAGATAAGATGCCTGGGAAAATTTACGTCTTTTAGTTCAGAGCTGAAGTTGATTTTGAGGGGGGGTATATTGTACAGGGGTATATGAAATGTGTATACAGGTCCCTTATTTTTGTAGCGGAAATTGGTAGATGCAAAAATTCCTCACACTGTTGCAATTAGATGTAAACACGCTATTTTGTTTTTGTTTCTGTTTTCATGTTCAAAACATGGTGGCACTTTTTTAGTGAATAGCATTTATCATCTTTGATACTTGGTAGAATATGAGTTTCTTTATTTCTTTAATCATTACTTGGTTTAGCCAGTTGATTTTCGTTCCCTGTATAGGAATGTTAGTTTTCTAATGACGCAGAAAATCATTTATGAATATTGGTAGACCAAAATGAGTTGGACTTAGAACTCAATCAGTTATTTTTTATTTTTTGTAATAGGAAAACACCAATGTCTCCTGCCTGTCCACAGAATAAACCAGGCCTTGAAACAAGGTTTGGACTCCTAACGGAAGTGGAGTTCTAACATGCCATAGCATGATTAAAAGCAAAGTAATTCTAGGTTCGATGAATGACCCTAAGGTTTAATAAAGCAAAAGAATATGGGTGGAAGCGGTGTCTTCATAATTCCCTCGATAACTCTCATGGTAGCTGGAGAACTTTCTGAATCTTCCTTGAGTTTCCTTCTCATGGTAGCTGGAGAACAACCTGAATCTTCCTTGAGTTTCCTTCATGTAGAGCAAGTTCATTCAACGGTAGTGTGTTGCATTTCATAGACACACTTGAAAGCTAGGTATGCTCCTCATGTTGCTTCATTATATCCTAACTTCCATCTTTCTCCAATGAGGTTTTCTGCAAGATCTGCAGCAATTAGAGCAGTGTGATAAGACAATGTCTCTGGGTTTTGGAGAATGTAAATCTTATTGATAACTCCTAAATACCCCGAAAGAGTTCCGCATTGGCATTATCGTTTGAGGATTATCCGGCATCTGATAATGCATATTGTTGAGAATATGCGCAAGAATTTTATGGATTCTGTCGTAGTCACATAGATGGTGTTTAATATCCTTAACAATTTGACGAGGATATTGTTGTAGTATATATATTCTACATTACTCCTCGAAATTTGCACTTGAAGATGAGATTTCATCCGCTGGAAGATTCTACAATTTACTCGAGACGCGTTCTTGATGAAAGTTATGATTTCTGCTACTTGTTGTATCAGCTCTCCTATAGCTTTGGCTCTCCTAGAATCGTTGATAAATGAAAGCGGGGTACCTACAAGGACACTCTGATGCCTCAATGAGTAAAAGTTACTGCAGGCTTTTATGGGGAGAGAATAGGATTAGAAATGTGTGCCTTTTAAGTTAGATTTTCATCTCTATTTATAGGTTGTAGAAGAATTTTATCCAATCCAATATCTATCCGGATACATTTTTGCTACGCGCCTATTGATAGGAATATCTATTTTTTAGCTTCTTTTGCATAGAAGCTAGAAGATTAAGTTACTAACTCTTCATGGGCTTAGACTTCAACTAGTAAAACCACATGATGCACTTGCTTGAATTCTGCTCTTTTAACAACTCCAAACTTGATTACAATGATATTTTTTCGTAGAATAAAATTTAATGTTCATATTTGTACTCATTACGTAGGTAATTCATATAGCTTTTCAAATGTGTTGATTTTACAAAAATCCGGTGTGTATTTTGAAAAATATAAGGCTGTGTTTGATAACAGAGAAAGGAAACAGTTCCATGGAAAGTGTTTCCGTGGAATCAGTATCCTGGGGGAGGCAAGGAAAGACTTTCCATGGAAATAGTTTAAAACATACTTTAGGCAACGCTTTTTTTACAATTCCATGGAAATAGTTTTGTGACCAAACGACGGAAAACACGCTATTTCCATGGAAAGATGGCTAATTCCATGGAATTAATTCCTATCAAACACAGCCTAAGTTTTTTAAAAAATTATATTTTTAAAACAATGGCATTTTTGTTAATATGTAAATATGTAAGGTTGATTATGTAAATATTGATTTAATGTACGTTTTTACCCTTAAATGTATGTGAAGTGATAGTTAATATTGAAGGTCATGTTAGTAATATCAGGGTTACACCAAGCTATTTTTTCCTCTTGTTACCAACAAAATACCTCTTATATTAGTATGAGATGAGATGGGCTTAAAATCTACTAAGCCCACTTCATATATATGGTCCAAACAAATACATCTCAGTTTTCTTAAAGATTGTCACACCTGGCCTTGTAGATGTACCAACACGTACTTGCATAATGATGCTGATAATTTGTTCTGTTAGGAGTAATAGCAAACCAAGAGTTTAACCAGTTAGTGAAGTTGCAATGTTCCCAAATATTCTATGATTTTGGCTATAGAGGATCTGCTAAACAGATCTAGCATATGGGCATTCCACGAACAAATGAGACATAGTTTCCTCCCCACTCTTGCGTATGTCACATAAGTGATCAATATATTGAATAATGCTAGCAGTTTTAGCATTAGGGGGAACTTTCCCATGAGCACGCCAGCATGGGATACATTCAAATTCCAGATTTTTCCCTAGTCAGCTATTTGGGTTTTACTATTGTATCTCTGCTCCATTTTTTGCGTTATACATAGGTTTTACAAAGAAATTTCCATTTTTGATTAAGTCTTCCTCATTGTAGTTTAGATTGGTATTTATTAGAGCTTCAATTTCCTCCTAGTTGAACCCGAAATTTAGCTTGTGAATATCCCAATTACTATCTGAGGTAATGAGATGCTTGACCAATAAGAGATCTTCAAGGAAGTTTTTAGCTACGGTGAGGTGGATGATAGAGTTGGCAACTCACTTGTCTTATCATACGTTGACCTTACGCGTATTGCCTATTTTCCAGATATTGTGCTTCTTTATGTTTTTTATTTTCTGTTAGGACTTCTTTCCAATTAATCCATGGATTCCCTACCTTCTTATATATGTCTATGATTTGGATGTTTTCGCTCTTCATAAATTCAGCTGTCATTGTAGTAGTCCATAAAGAGTCTTCCTTAGTATCCATTATCCAACCAATTTTGGTGGATATGGTACTGTTGAACATCTCCATCTAATCTAATAACTAATATAAAGAAAAGAGCAATTTTTTGATCGTCGTACGGATCCTTAGTAGCTATTCTCCAATACCAATTTTGTCGGCCATAACATTGTTGAACATCTCCATCAATCTAACTAATATAAAGAAAAGAGCCATTTTTCGACTGTCGTACAGATTTGATCCGCAAGGGTTAAATTATAAGTCACCCTTACCAAATTAGGAAGCTCCCTTTTAAATTGTGAAATTTTCGAAACACTAAAGGATTAAACTGTAAAGCGGGATTTCTATTTCTATCTTTTTTGCTCTTCGTGTCAATAACTAATTCCGCAAAATCATGTTAGAGTTTTGATAATAGGGTGTTAGTGATGCTGATGCAACCGACGGTTGCTGTCTAAATAACTCTTCTTCCTCCTCACTATATACCAAATGTACAAATATATTTAAGTACATAAAAAAAAATCATTTGATTAAGCAAGATGAAGAAAAAATAAAAAGTCAGTCACTGATAGGAAGGATGAATGACACCAGATAGCAGTGAAGTACCAAGAACTTGGTCGAACATTCTGACACACACACACAAAACGACATGAAGAAAAGAGACAAGAGAAGATAAACAAAAAATCATATAATGGTTAGTGCGATTTTATGAAATTAAATGGGTTTTCATGGAATGAGAATGGGTTTTCATGAAATTCAACCTTTAATTTTTGGATGAATTTTCGTGAAATGGAGATTTAATTGATTTTTCATGAAATGAATCTTTAATTAGGCTGTAAACTTTAGCTAAATGTGGAAAATCCCTGAGAGCATAATTTATAAGCTTCAGGGGTCTGTTGATTTACCCAAGTAAATAAACATTTTTAAAGTTCAATTTAAATGATAATTTTAGAGTTGATATCATATTTAACTGACTTTGAGTCACTATAGTTTCTTCGTTTTTATTATATAAGGATTCAATTGACTATATTGGTGACTCTAATTTTTCTAAGAGAAGAAATACCATAATTACCATAATAATGTAGTAATTTTTTTATACTTGTTGTGACGTTATAGAGTATTTTGCAAATACCATAATATGAAATACTCATCCATCTTGGAAGCTACTATCAACCAGAGATCCATCTCATCCATATCTATGGTTTGAAAACCAATCATGTAATTGATAATTACTCTTTTTTATGTGGGTTGGAAACATATTGGAATATATGGACTTGCGGATGATAATGTCATTGATGCTCGAGTAGCCGACGACTAGACGTCCACGGGAAAAGATTTGTTTTGGTCTATATGTGGTGGTGGTGAAGGCATCTTCGACATAGTTCCATCATGGAAAATTAGTTTATTGGATGTTCGACCTATTGTTCGTATTTCTCCCGTTAAAAGAACCAAAGAAGATGGTGCAGCAATTTTTTTTACCAAGTGGCATAAAGTTCCTAAAGAGCTCTTCCGTAACGTTGGTATGACTATTGTGAATGCTACTAAAAATTGAATAGTAAAACAGTCTTAGCTTCATTAATATTCATATTTCTGGAGGTATTGAGAACCGTTAGATTGTGATGTAGCATAGATTTCACGAGTTGGGTTTTGAGAGTATAGATTGTATGAGTTGAAGGACTGTGATGTTAATGTTACACAAACAGACTTTGAGTAAAATTGATGCTGATTGAAAAATTCTCCAATAAAGAGTTTGATTTGTTTTTTAACAGTACAGAAGGCGCATCCATGTACATCAAGGCTAGTATTAAAAAAGCCCAGACCTCTTGATTATTTTTGGTTGCAGATGGAGTCCCAAGCCTTGGGTAGTAACCTGATGGGTTATCAGGATATTTTCACTAGAAGAAATCTCTTTGAATTTTGTTCAAATTCTGAAAGTTTTTCTTGGGGAATTTAAAACAATTCATTTGATACATGTTATATGACTGAAGCAATTAAAGTAATTCTTCCAATTGGTGTGAGATTTTTGTTTTTCCACCTTGCAAGTCTGAATTTAAGCTTTTCCACACAAGGTTTTAAAGAAGTTTTATTATATTGGCGACAAGAGGTGATCCAAGGTACTTGTCATTCATAATAATCATTTGGACTCCCATTTGGTTGCGGATGGTGATGTCAATGTCTTCGTCAGTGTTCTTGTGAAAGAAAATCCCAGATTTATTGAAGTTGATGAGTTGGCCAGATGCTTTGCTGAAAATTTTGAAAATATCACTAGGTTCCTGCATTCAATCATATTGGCCTTACAGAAAATTAGGCAATTATCAACAAATATGAGGTGACTTATTGGAAGAGCTTCAGTGCAGATTTGTTTTTTCTTGAAATTATACCAACAATTTCAGCATGTATCAGGGTTCTGGATAATGTTTCCATACAAAAAAGGAAAAGGTATTGGGATATAGGGTTCCTTTGTCCGAGACCTTTAAAAGGTTTGAGAATTTTTTATTTTTTATTTCAAAAAAGAGGATAAAATCAATATATTGATAGAAAAGGACCATGAGATCCATATTAGAATTATGGTATACCATCACATCTTCATTCCATGTCTGAATATCTAAATAGGTAGAATTTCCCATAGGCTATGATTTACCCATTTATGTTTGATTGCATCCTTATTACAAAAAACAGAAAGTTTTGCTTGGTGCACAGTCAACATGGAGTCCTCCGACTTCTCTGATTGTACATGTATGATCACATAAAGTTAGACCAATTCCAGCCTTTCCATCATTGTCAAACCAATGTTTATTTTGATAGCCATGTTTCTTTTTTTCCCTCCTTGTTGAGTTGCTATATGAAGCACCTCATCATTCTTTCGGTTGTAGTAAAGAGACTTTATTATACCGTGCCCTGTTTTGTTGTCAGTGATATAACTATTTATAAATTTTATCATGTTATTCGTTGTCATGGAACGATTATGCCTTTTTTTAAAGACTATATTTCACCTTGCTTTCCAAATGAACCAAGTTATTATGCTACATAGTACATGCCACTTTATATCAATAATAACTTATATATGGATTTTCAAAGCAATTATTTAACAAGTCATGGAAATTATATGTTCCACTTTCTATGAACTGCATGTCAAAATTAAAATGCATCCATACATGAGAAGCGTAGTTGCATTGAAGAAAAAGGTGAGTTGGAGTTTCTTGTTCCTCATTGCAGAGTTTACAAGAAGTGTCTATACCAGGAATAATGGCTGCCACTCTCACATTATTGAATAGTATAGCATGGGCTGCCTTCCAGATAGTATTCATTGCTTGAATTTATGATTCAAGATTTATCAAATACTAGCTTGAACTCGAGATTTCTTATTTGCAATATCCATCATAATGCTAAAATCATACGACATTGTCTCAGTATATATATATATATATATATATAGAGAGAGAGAGAGAGAAAATGGTAGATAATACGAGTACATAGGACAACCAGTCTTAACATACCTTTGTTGAGAAGTTCTCGTCGATGTCTATGTTGTTCTCAAGTCTCCAATCTCCAAGGTCGATTGGTGAATACTGATATTCAACTACTGTACTTTATACTTAGTCCGAGACCGACCTTAATAGACTATAAACCGAGATATATTATTGATCAACTAAATTTGACAACCTGATTGATATACCAAAACTTGTGAGTTTGACCGAGCAGTGCTCTAACATAAATGGTGTAATTGTTCTTATGAGAATTACACGACCTGATTTTACTTCATTACCAGAATCCTTGTAAGGGAAATTTGGTTCCAACCGAACAAAGTGGTTGTTTGGAAGACGTTATAAGATGGTTCTTCAATTTTATACTAGTTATCTAGAAGGGATAGACACTCATTTATCATTAAAAGGTGGTGGTATACTAAACACTGGGTTGGAGGCTTTTTAGAGTGCAGAAAATAATCAACCAACCTGGGCGTATATGAATTTTTTTTTTATTAAGTGCTTCTATGTGACCATAAACATCGATTATTTAGTTCTGTATAGAACCAAGGTGTTTAGTACATGGGTGAAAGACTTATTCTGAAGTTAATGAACTTAATAACAAATGCCATAGACGATTTAGATTAAAATTAGGTTTCCAAAGGAGATTATCTGCATATGTTAGCTGATCTCGAAAAATAAGATTACAATAATGTATATTGCCAAGTCGTTGCTTCTAAAAATGACTAAATGAGTTGGTTTTCATCAATCACGAACTCGTTAATTGCTATACAACCACAACACCTCTTGGAAGTTACATTATATAAACTAACCTTTCACAAAAAAACCTTTCTTAAATACATATCCCACAAATTAGTGCTCAATTATCAAGTATGCCACCAATTTCTTGGAAGTTACAAACTATTATTTCAAAAGGGATCCCACATAATTCTAATTGATTTCTCAGGCTCTCGATATTATTGACTCATATTGGGCACACATGCTACTGAAAACCAATGGAAGGCCCCTTATAAATTTTTGGTTCAAGCTAAGCGACAAAACGAACCTTTTTCTTAGGGTGTTTGTACTTCGGATACAACTTGAGAAGTTATTTTTCGACTTTTAGGGTCTAGTTCAATAAGTAATAAGTTAGTTTAACGAAACAAACACAAAATTAGTTTCAAAAACAAACAAAATCATTTCCGTTTTTGTTTATGACTTTGAAAATTGATTTCTACCACTTCTCCGGAAGCACTACCACTTTGGTAACCAAACATGATTCTCAAAATTGTAACCAAACATGGTTTTAGGATTCTCAAAAATTTTAGGGACTGCTTCCGTTATTCACATTAGGCATAAAAGTTGTCTTAGTAGCTAAGTAAGAAATTAAAGACTAAATTATCTTTTGTTTTCTTTAATTACCTTACCATCTTTACAAACTCTCTGGTCATCTCTTTAGATCATGCCCATTCGCTAGAGCTATCTGGTTTGGGTTCTCGCTTGACAGACTCAATTCGACAGGAAACACTGACGAGATGGATCATTGGATTAAAGGGTGGATTTCGGAAAAAGATTCAATTAACCTAGTGGAAAAAATAGCCACCATTCTTTGGTTCATATGGAAATACATATGCTCGGTAGTGTTCGAGAAAATATCTCCTGACCCAATTAAACTGATCGGCCAGTTAACAGATTTCTGCACTCTATTCCCTCAAAAACAATTCAAAAGGGAATTAACAACCAAAAGGTGAAGCCAGTCAATTATAAATGGTCCGATTTAAATACAGATTGGATAATATTTATAGATGCTTCTTTTAAGAAAGAAGACCTGTCTATGGGTTATGCTTTTATTCTTTACTTATTGGACCACGAGTCATTTATGCACATTTTAGCAGGTTCGGAGAAGGCGTCTTCAGATTTTCATGCGGAATCGATAGCCTTGTTAAAGGCAGTTACTTGGCTAAAAGAAAATATATTGTCAAGCGTTTCAATAGTCTCTGATTGCAAAGCTCTAGTTGACACTATAAACATGGTGAGCACAAGCTTCTCTTGGCCAACCGAAAACACTTTACAGGAGACCAAGGTAATTTTGAAAGACCTCCCTCAAGCACAGGTAAAGTTTATAATACGGAAGCACAACACAACAGCGGACTACTTAGCTAAAGAAGCAAGGATAAAAAATCTCCAGCATATGTCCTCCAAATTGCAACAAAAAATCCAGAAAACTAGCATTCTCTCTAATGTTTTTGATAACAACGAATTTGTAAATCTTTTATACTATATTTGCTAGTTAATAAAATTACTTTTATCATCAAAAAAAAAAAAAAGAAGAAGAAAGTTACCATCTTAATAGCTAAGAAAATTACCATCGCACACTATAAAACGTTTAAGCTGTAGTGCCGTACTGGTTTCAAAACGAAGGGCCATGGCCTGGTTGTGTCAACCAGAAAAATTCCAGCGCATTTTAACTAAACACAAAAGAAAAGTAAAAGCCCCCTTTCGTTCCTTCTACCACTCTCATTTATAGTCTTCTTCTTCTTCCCCTTTCTTCTCTCTCTTTCTCTGAGTCGGAGGGTGATAAAGTTTTTCTACGGCAGTTTCAGATCTCATCAGTAGTAGTTTTGTAGTTTCTCTGAGTATAGATCCTGGTTCTGAACCCTCGTTTTGAGGGTTTTGAATCCTCCATTTGAAACCAATCTAGTAGTTGTCTCTAGTGTCGATCTAGACACCATGGCTGCTGCTAATGCTCCTATCACCATGAAGGAGGCCTTGACTGTGAGTCTTTTCTTCTTTCTCTATTTTCTTTCAATCTTCTTCTTCTTCTCTTCTCGATTTATGCTTTGTTAAGCTGAATTGGACATAATATCGGTGTTTTTGACTCGTGTATTGTTGTGTTGACGATCTGAACGAACTAAATTGTGTTTTTGCGTTAGGTTTACAATTAATTATGTGGTGAATTTAGGTTGTAATTGGTTAACCCTAGATCTTTGTTATGCTACATTTGCTTCACTTTTTAGCGATCTTTCGTGGAATTCTGGATTTGAACCTTGATTGTAGTTTTGGATCTGTTCAGATCTGTACGATTGATCATGATCTCATCACTCAATGGTGGATCGCTTTGTTATTTACTGAAATTCTGTCTGATCTTGATTATTTAGGGTTGTGGAAAGTGAAAATGTATGTTGTTAACGTTGTGTGCTTCATTTTTTTGTTTGTAGTTACCGTCAATTGGCATTACTCCACAATTCATTACGTTTACTCATGTCACTATGGAATCGGATAAGTACATATGTGTAAGGGAGACATCACCGCAGAATAGTGTTGTTATTATTGATATGAGCATGCCTAATCAACCACTAAGAAGGCCTATCACCGCGGACTCGGCTTTGATGAATCCTAATGCCAGAATTCTTGCTTTGAAAGGTATGATACTATTCTTTGAAATGTTTAGAATCATTAATTTGCTCAGTTATGTAAGTGTTTAGGTTAATTATTGGCCAGTGATCACTTTAGTTATGTCAGATCACTTGTTGGCTATCCCATTTCTTAATTTTGTTTTCATGTGCTGGCTAGAGTTTCTGTAGTACAAAAGAAGTTTTATGCGTATTATTGGTTTGGTAGGTGCTCTGTCTTGAGCACTTTCACGTTAAGCGGTGGCTAATGAGTTCTTACATTCTATTTGAAGCTCAACTTCCGGGAACCACTCAGGATCATCTACAAATATTCAACATTGAAATGAAAGCGAAAATGAAGTCCCATCAAATGCCTGAACAGGTAGTCATTTCTGTGTGTCTTTACACTCTGCAGTAACATGCATTTACTGCTTATTTGGTCTTTTAGGTTTTATTAATTACTGCTTACTTGGTCTTTTAGGTTTACCTTGCATCTGGACCAATTACAATCTTTGTTTGTGTGTTAGGTTGTCTTTTGGAAGTGGATTTCCCCAAAAATGTTAGGCCTGGTCACTCAAACCTCGGTATATCATTGGTCAATTGAAGGTAACTACTATCCTTCTCTCTCGGAATACTTCTATTTCTGTAGTATATTAGCAAATGAAAGATTGTTTTGGTATCCATAACATGATTTGGTTGCATCTCATATACAGGTGAATCAGATCCTGTAAAGATGTTTGATAGAACAGCCAATTTAGGAAGTAATCAAATAATCAACTACAGATGTGATCCTTCTGAGAAATGGTTGGTTTTGATTGGAATTGCACCCGGTTCACCTGAGGTATTTGGCAATATCCAATGTTGCTTTTTTTCTAAATTTATTCCCAACTGGTTCCAAGTGGGTCTTTGTTTTATTGCATCTACGTTTATACTCTGGAGTTATTTCAGCTTTTTCCATTTGAATTCTTGTTTGTAGAGGCCGCAACTTGTCAAAGGAAACATGCAGCTTTTCTCTGTGGAACAGCAACGAAGTCAGTCGCTTGAAGCGCATGCTGCATCTTTTGCTTCACATAAGGTATTTCTCTTCCCGTTGCTCTTCTTGATATGGATCTTGATTATAGGCTAGAGTCTTGCCCAGTTTTTGTTTTTGTTCCATTAGTTATTATTGTTTTTGCTCAACATGTTTAGTGAATCACATGTGCATGATTCACCCTTAACTTTTGATCCCTGAGTTCTTTTCCATCCATTGACTTAATTATGATCATCAATGTTCAATTCAAAAGTTAGGTGTTGCCGATCATCGATTTCTCCTCTTCTGTTAGTAGTTGCTCTGACACTGTAGCACCTCATCAAAGATAGAGAGGAATTCCTTTCTGTCAGCTTTCTGTTAAGAGTTCGGTTATTTCTGAAAGAGAATCAACTCCCTGTAAGCTTTAGCTTTCAACTGATCAACTGTATACTAAAATAATGCTACCATTAGAGCCTATAATCCACTTTCATTCGATTTAGAGCATACAATGTCCACTGGGAACTGTGACTTTTCTGTTCGGTATATATATTTTGATTTTAGGACTGTTTTGCACTTTGTATAATTGAATTAGCAATTTATAAGTAGGTTGCTATTTTGTATTTGTTGATCTTTTTATAATTTAAGTAACAGAATGGTGTATCATTAAAGTAAAAAACGGAACTGGTTTGCATTTTTCATTAAAATTATGTTTGTGGTGTATTTAACTTCGGTGCTGGTTTGAGTTTCACCGTTGAATAGATGTACAATTCCCACATATGGAAGGCTTGTTGGCTTTAGTCTAAATACAATATGATCACAAATTTTGATATTATATTTGCATGTTGTGCACAGATTCCAGGGTATGAAAACCCATCTACTCTCATTTGTTTTGCCACGAAGACCACCAATGCTGGGCAAATTACGTCAAAATTGCATGTGATTGAGCTTGGTGCCCAGCCAGGTCTGCTTATCCTTGTTCTCCTTCTATTTTTTACAGTTAGTCAAATTTAGCTTCGCACTGCTTCATATATATCCACTCACTATCTTCATTTAGGGGAACAGTATGGCTGTGTAGCGGTGTTTGAATATTGATTGTGTGAAACAGATGTGCTTAAATTATACCATTGAGGTTGTTTCATAGAGAACAAGGGCTACAATTGGTTTAAGGAAAAATAACAACAATACGTAGTAGAAAGCATCAAAGATCTACTCTTTTCGAGACCATGTTAATTTGCCTGTTGTTCTGTTTCGGTTTCTCTTTAGCCTTCTGGAATGTATATCTAGGAAAGTCATTGTGCACCAGTCATTGTCAATGTTCTCAATTCACTTGCCCTTTCTTGTATGTTGAATGCCGAACCTACTGTTATTGTTTCCTGGTTCTGATCTTGTGATATTTATAACAGGCAAACCAGCTTTTTCAAAGAAACAAGCAGATCTTTTCTTTCCTCCAGATTTCGCCGATGACTTTCCGGTGTCAATGCAGGTTAAATTCTTATACTGTGGTCACCAGATATTTATACTGCTTATTTATATGACTGTACCAGTGTTATGATATCTGCTTCATATGTTTACAGATATCACACAAGTACAGCTTGATCTATGTGATTACAAAGCTTGGGCTTTTATTTGTGTATGATCTCGAGACAGCTACAGCAGTTTACAGGAACCGAATTAGTCCAGATCCTATATTTTTGACGGCGGAAGCTTCATCTGTAGGAGGCTTTTATGCTGTGAATCGGCGTGGACAAGTTCTGCTTGCTACTGTTAATGAGGCAACTATTGTGCCTTTCGTTAGCGGCCAGGTCTGATCTCTGTGGCATCTCTTTTCTGTACTATGTACTATAATGAGAAATCAAATTTCAGTCTCATCTCAAAATTCTTTTATCTGGTGACTGCTGCAGTTAAACAATCTTGAACTTGCTGTAAATCTTGCCAAAAGGGGAAACCTTCCTGGGGCAGAAAACTTGGTGAGTGAATCCTGTTGCACGTACTTGATTATCTTGTAAACAGTAACTGGATGAGAGCAGTGAACCTTGTAGATAATACTTTGATCATCTTCAAGATATTGAAGTCATTGTCCTTATATTTGCTTATATAGAGAGCTTAGCAATTAATGCATGTGTTGGATGTGGTTGGAAACCTGATTGTTCTTATATAATTCTTGTGGGGTAGCATGGGAATTTATCCCATGCAAAACATCGGCATACAGAGAATAAACCATCAAATTATGTCATCTTTTAGAAATGACTTTACAGAGAAATGATCTCCAAATGATCCTAACAATTCTATAGCAATCTGTAAGTGTAAAGTAAGATAGTCAAACTTGCAGCTAATGATGCCTCCTTTAACCATTGGATATTCACCTTTTGTTATTATCCTTGTATACCAGGTTGTCCAGCGCTTCCAAGAATTGTTCTCTCAGACAAAATACAAGGAGGCTGCAGAGCTTGCTGCAGAATCCCCACAGGGTATCCTGCGTACTCCAGACACTGTTGCCAAATTTCAGGTATTTTTTTTTTTAAGGAGGCATATCTAAGATTCTTCTTAGTGAAAGCAATTAGATTCTTCTCATGGAGTTGAAACTATTGTCTGTCCTCTGTTTCTGTTATGCTATTGCCTTTGATTTTTCCCGCTTCAATTTTAAATTGAAGCGGGCACCTGTTCTATGATTTTTTACAAGTTAGGAGAAGTTTCATCACATGATCTCAATTATGACTTTTTTTTTATTGCAGAGTGTTCCTGTTCAAGCTGGGCAAACTCCCCCACTTCTGCAGTACTTTGGGACATTGTTAACCAGAGGAAAGCTCAATGCATTTGAATCACTGGAGTTATCACGACTTGTTGTGAATCAGAACAAAAAGAATCTTTTGGAGAATTGGTTGGCTGAGGATAAACTTGAATGCAGTGAGGAACTTGGAGACCTTGTGAAGGTATAGTTAAAGCTGAAATTTTGTCTTGTTTGGTACTATATTTGCTTACCACTGAACTCTCCCATCCAATAGTCTCAGTTTTGAATAGATAGGTGTCATCTTTTTCTAATACTTCCATGTGATTTTCAATGTAGACTGTGGATAATGACCTTGCACTGAAAATATACATCAAGGCTAGAGCTACTCCTAAAGTTGTTGCGGCCTTTGCTGAACGAAGGGAATTTGATAAAATTCTCATCTACTCGAAGCAGGTATTGTGTTCATCTAAGGGTGCTTTACATACTTAACATCGTCATATGAAGTTAGTGCAGATTTTCCAATTAATTATAGAGTTCCAGTTAGTCCTGTTACAGACAGACATTAGGAATTGAGTCATAGTTAAATTTTCCCACTTATATCGGAAGCCCGCGGCTCTCCAAGGACAGGAGTAGTTTAAGAGAGATAAAATCCTGGTCGTTGATTCTGCCAAAAGAAAATAGAAGTCATCATTAATCAATATTTTAACTCATTATAAAGATGGCAAAAGTGTATTTTCTGCATGAGTAGAGGGATATTGGCCAGTTGTGTAAAATATATTTCAGATGGGAAGAGGTATCAAGTAAAATTTCCATCTTACTGATTCACTATCGGCTGGCTATTACCAATACTAAGTATTTTCATACATGCAGGTTGGATACACACCTGATTATCTATTCCTCCTGCAAACAATTCTGCGATCAGACCCCCAGGTATATCACGTCTCCCTGCAACTGATCAACGTACTTCTGCTTGATAGTTTTCTGTGATGGATAACTTTACCTTGTACATATTCGGGTTGACAGGGAGCTGTCAATTTTGCTCTGATGATGTCACAAATGGAAGGTGGATGTCCAGTTGATTATAACACAATCACCGATCTTTTCCTACAGGTTCTTTCTTTTTCTGTTGTTGAAGAAGGTTAAGTTAACAAAAGTATTTCCAAATTTCATATTGCAATACTCAGGCTGTATAATTTGTCCGATTTTCGTTATTTTCTGTTTGGGTTTGATTGATACTTCTATTATGGGCTCCTTTTTCATGATGTGAATTTTGAGCTTAGAGTGAAAAGCCTAAAGTTTTCTTCTTTTGCTTTCCTGTTATAGCGGAACCTGATTCGTGAGGCAACAGCTTTTCTATTGGATGTTCTGAAGCCAAATTTGCCAGAGCATGGTTTTCTACAAACAAAGGTTATATACATGTTTTTGGTTTTCCATTTCTAGATTTTTCTTTTCTTGTGTATATTCACTTGGCCTGATCGTTTCTTTTTGTATATAATTTTCATTTCAGGTCCTGGAGATCAATCTAGTTACTTTTCCAAATGTAGCAGATGCGATCTTGGCCAATGGCATGTTCAGTCACTATGACCGTCCTCGCGTTGCTCAGCTTTGTGAAAAAGCTGGACTGTATGTCCGTGCTCTCCAGGTAATGTATCTTGAATTCTGCTTGGTCATATGGAGGTCTAAGATTTTTCCTTACGTTAATAATGGCTATTCCTGCAGCATTATGCCGAGTTGCCTGACATCAAACGAGTTATTGTGAATACGCATGCGATTGAGCCACAGGTTTGTGTATTCTAATGCTTGCATTTCTACTGGCTACTGGTTTATTGAAGGGGTGTAATCTGATGCAATTTTTGTGGTGCTTTGCAGTCACTTGTAGAGTTCTTTGGGACTCTTTCTAAGGAGTGGGCTCTGGAGTGCATGAAGGACCTTTTACTTGTTAATCTGAGAGGAAATCTTCAGATAATTGTTCAGGTGCGTTTCTGCTTATGGTTTTGTAGTTTGTTATCAATTTTTTAATCTGCAACCAAGGCTGACTGATACATCTGAACAGACTGCCAAGGAATATTCAGAGCAGTTGGGTGTTGAGGCGTGCATTAAGCTCTTTGAGCAATTTAAGTCTTACGAAGGTTTATACTTCTTCTTGGGGTCGTACTTGAGTTCCAGGTAACTAGTTCTGCTCTTAAGTTTGGTTTGCTGCTTTTGTTTCTTTCTGTGATTCACTGTTATCCTGGTTCTTGATACAGCGAGGATCCCGAAATTCACTTTAAGTACATTGAAGCTGCTGCTAAGACTGGACAAATTAAGGAGGTTGAACGTGTGACAAGAGAATCAAACTTCTATGATGCTGAGAAGACCAAAAATTTCCTTATGGAGGCCAAACTTCCAGATGCGCGTCCATTAATTAATGTCTGTGATCGTTTTGGTTTCGTTCCTGACCTCACCCACTACCTCTACACTAACAACATGCTGCGATACATCGAGGGTTATGTACAAAAGGTAAAAATTATCTTCCGTTTTGCTAGTAATTAATATACAAACCCAACTCTGCTCATTTGCTTTACTAATCTATTAGGAAGTCAACTGTGTGTCTTATACCTTGTTGTTTAATAGGTCAATCCAGGGAATGCTCCTCTAGTTGTAGGGCAGCTTTTGGATGATGAATGCCCAGAAGATTTCATCAAAGGACTTATTCTTTCTGTTCGTTCACTTCTCCCAGTGGAGCCCCTTGTGGATGAATGTGAGAAGAGGTAAATTTTCTTCTCTATCCGCCATATCATTCTTTTTTGTTGTTCCGTCAGTGCCCTTATACTGTGCTCATGGCTGCAGGAATCGTCTTCGTTTACTGACCCAATTCCTGGAGCATCTTGTAAGTGAAGGGAGTCAAGATGTGCATGTTCATAATGCCCTGGGTAAAATTATCATTGATAGCAACAACAATCCTGAACATTTCCTCACCACCAATCCATACTATGATTCACGCGTAGTTGGTAAATATTGTGAGAAAAGGGACCCGACCTTGGCAGTTGTTGCTTACCGTAGAGGACAGTGTGACAGTGAACTTATTAATGTCACAAACAAGAATTCCTTGTTCAAATTGCAAGCCAGGTCTGTTTTCGTGGTTGCCCAGTGCTCACATTTATATGTGTCTGCTTGTTGGTCGGCAACTAATCCTGATTTTTGTTTCAGGTATGTGGTGGAGAGGATGGATTCGGACCTCTGGGATTTGGTTCTTAACCCTGAAAATGAGTATAGAAGACAGCTAATTGATCAAGTAGTTTCTACTGCCTTGCCTGAAAGCAAGAGCCCAGAGCAAGTTTCTGCGGCAGTCAAAGCTTTCATGACAGCTGATCTTCCACACGAGCTAATTGAGCTGCTTGAAAAGATCGTACTTCAAAACTCTGCTTTCAGTGGAAACTTTAATCTGCAAAATCTTTTGATTCTGACAGCCATTAAAGCAGATGCGTCTAGAGTTATGGATTACATCAATAGGCTGGACAATTTCGATGGACCTGCTGTTGGGGAGGTGGCTGTGGAAGCTCAACTGTTTGAAGAAGCATTTGCCATTTTCAAGAAGTTCAACTTGAATGTCCAGGCCGTGAACGTCCTTTTGGATAATATTCAAAGCATTGAACGAGCTGAGGAGTTTGCATTCCGTGTTGAAGAAGATGCTGTTTGGAGTCAGGTGGCCAAGGCCCAGCTCAGGGAGGGTTTAGTGAGTGAGGCTATTGAGTCGTTCATCCGTGCTGATGATGCCACTCATTTCTTAGATGTTATTAAGGCTTCCGAGGATGCAAATGTATATCATGATCTAGTGAAGTACCTCTTGATGGTTAGACAAAAGTCTAAGGAGCCCAAGGTGGACAGCGAGCTTATTTATGCATATGCTAAGATTGATAGGTTGGGTGATATCGAAGAGTTTATTCTAATGCCGAATGTTGCTAATCTCCAAAGTGTTGGTGATCGGTTATACGATGAAGAACTCTATGAGGCTGCCAAGATCATATTTGCTTTCATTTCCAACTGGGCAAAGCTGGCAGTTTGTCTTGTTAAGCTTAGACAGTTCCAAGGTGCTGTTGATGCAGCTCGTAAGGCCAACAGTGCAAAGACATGGAAGGAAATTTGCTTTGCCTGTGTTGATGCCGAGGAATTCCGTTTGGCTCAGATATGTGGACTCAACATCATCATACAGGTGACTTGTTACATCCATTCTGTGTTTGAATTTTCATTCTAAAAAGTCTGATCTTTGCAAATGTTACCATTTAGATACAACATTTACACCTGAGGTTGTCGATGTTATATTTTAGGTGGATGACTTGGAGGAGGTCAGTCAATTCTATCAGAAC
This sequence comes from Papaver atlanticum, assembly GCA_023531105.1. Classification (NCBI taxonomy): domain Eukaryota; kingdom Viridiplantae; phylum Streptophyta; class Magnoliopsida; order Ranunculales; family Papaveraceae; genus Papaver; species Papaver atlanticum. Next base: position 1,387,569 of record JAJJMB010017633.1, on the reverse strand, counting down.
AGGGGCTGCTTCAACGAATTAATTTCTCTAATGGAGAGCGGTCTAGGATTGGAGCGTGCACATATGGGTATCTTTACCGAGTTAGGAGTCCTATATGCCAGATATCGTCCAGAGAAGCTCATGGAACATATCAAGCTGTTCTCAACCCGTCTCAATATTCCCAAGCTTATTAGAGCATGCGATGAGCAACAACACTGGAAGGAATTAGTATATCTATACATACAGTATGATGAATTCGACAATGCTGCAACCACCATCATGAATCATTCTCCAGAAGCATGGGATCACATGCAATTCAAAGATGTGGCAGTTAAAGTTGCAAATGTGGAACTATACTACAAGGCGGTCCACTTTTACTTGCAAGAACACCCTGATCTTATTAATGATATGCTCAATGTGCTCGCTCTTCGTGTGGACCATACTCGTGTTGTAGACATAATGCGCAAGGTTTGTAGTTCTTCAGTTTGCTGATTTTGTTTGTCTTTGACGATTTGTTTTTATCTTGGTGATCTTTGTTTTGCTCTCTTGATAATATATATCTCTTGTGTTTTAGGCTGGTCACCTGCTCCTTGTGAAACCATACATGGTTGCCGTTCAGAGCAACAATGTATCTGCTGTGAATGAGGCGTTGAATCAAATCTACGTCGAGGAGGAAGACTACGATAGGCTGCGCGAATCAATTGACATGCATGACAATTTTGATCAGATAGGCCTTGCACAAAAGGTTAAGACCTACAATAATCTTTGTAGAGTACCTGCTTTCCATCTCATTTGGCTGAATCTTTCTTGCAAACACTAATAATACATATACATGTTTGAATAGGTTGAGAAACACGAGCTTCTTGAAATGAGAAGAATAGCTGCTTATATTTACAAGAAAGCAGGTAGGTGGAGGCAGTCCATTGCATTGTCAAAGAAGGACAACCTTTACAAAGATGCCATGGAGACATGTTCTCAATCTGGTGATCGTGAGCTTTCAGAGGAGTTGCTCGTGTATTTCATTGAGCAGGTAACTGATCCAAATGTACTTATATCTTTTTATATACATGCGAGATTTATTGATATGTGCTGTTATTAAAAAAAAACAAAAAAAAACTGGTGCTTCATCTGGCATTCGCTAATCTTGTGAGGCTCGAAAAAAAGTGTGGTGAAATCTTTTAAATTGTAATGAAGTACATTATATATTTGAAACATGTTAGAATGGACAATTTTCGGGCCATTTAATGTGGGTTTTCATTATGATAGAATGTTTACGGATGCTCTATTTTGATGTCCATTCAGGGTAAGAAGGAGTGCTTTGCATCATGCCTCTTTGTTTGTTATGATTTAATCCGGCCTGATGTTGCGCTTGAGCTTGCCTGGATGAACAACATGATCGATTTTGCCTTCCCGTACCTATTGCAAGTGAGTTGCCTTTTTTTTATACCTACAGTCTTACCTTGTTAATCTTAGGTTCTTCCTGCTGTCTACTGTTAGGTATTACATTATTATGTACCAAAAAGTATCTCAATTTCTTGTTATTTGAGTGTGTTCCCCTTCGTAGATAATTAAAATATATTGGATATTTTACTGAGTTGTGAATAGAGTAGTACCTTTAGCCGAATTGGAACTTAATAATCTTAGTTCCGACTTGTTTCACTTCCTACAGTTTATCCGTGAGTACACTGGTAAAGTTGATGAGCTGGTTAAGGATAGAATTGCGGCCCAAAGTGAAGTTAAGGTCAAAGAGCAGGAGGAGAAAGATATGGTAGCACAACAGGTTTGTGGGAACTAGACTTGTTTGTTTGTTTGTTTTTTTTTTTTTTGGTCACCTTCTTTGGTAGATTGCAATAAGCTGTCATGATTACCTTACCCTGTAACCCTATATGTTGTTGAAGAAATCTTCATTTCCCGTGGTTGTGCAGAACATGTATGCTCAATTGCTACCACTTGCATTGCCTGCACCACCAATGCCCGGTATGGGAGGTGGCGGGGGAATGGGAGGAGGTTATGGTCCTCCACCCCCCATGGGAGGTATGGGAATGCCTCCAATGCCAGCATACGGAATGCCCCCGATGGGTTACCAATGATCCAGGTTAAAGCAAGATTATTGTATCGAACAGTGGTCATTTGTAAGCACCAGCAGATAGAACATCCGAGAAGGTTGTGCTGTCAGGTTGATGGGATGAATGATGTTTAATTCTAATTTTGGGAATGTGAAGGGAGTCTGAGAAATAAGATATAATGATCCATATTCTTTGGTTTTTCTTATCTGGCATATAGATGTTATTAGTCTGTAAAAGATATTCTTTGGGTAGCATAAAAAGTGGTCATGTGTCTTATCATCTCTTAGTTTATGGTATTTCGACGATCTGTCAAAAGGAGGAAGGAAAAGATCGCGGAGTGGTGGTGTACTTGTGTTGTATCTTCTCTTAACTTCACAGATGTTTGCAGTTAAGTTGGGAGCTCCTTTTTGTGGTTTATCAAGCTGAAGCTGCTTCATGTATAGGTGGTGAATCTTCTTGTTGAGCAGCAGGAATTGGCTCCCCAATATTTTGTACTTTTTTTAGATGTGTATGTGATTGTTTTTATTCAGTTGGTTGTGTTTTTTTCGTGTTCATTCTCACATGTCGTAAAAACTTAGATTACTCTTCGGAATATTATTAATGAATCCAGTCTATGGATGGAGCTATGAGTCTTTTCCCCGTTATTAGAGTGTTTCGTTCCCATTGCTTTCTGTTGAGATCTTTTTAGTGGCTCAGTGGCTGCTTGGCCAATATTTTCTCTAGTTAATTGTGTTTTTTTCTGGGATAATACTTAGTGGTCCAAATTTGGGTGTTAACATGCCAATTAGAATGGCTAGGTATGCAAATTCAAAAATAACGGCTTAACCTCATTAATGGCTGTTTCTCCATTATGGCTTAGATCAGTGGTAAAGCTCAACATGTTCTTTTGACTTCTGTAGAGGATATAATGGCATGGAATAAAGGCAATTCACCATGTGTTTTCTTGGGTGCATAATTCGTGATATGGTATTCATGCAGGCTGGTCGGCAGAAATAATCTTTCTAGAACAAACCTACCTATTATTATATTGGGGGTCGTATTCTAATAGAGGGGCTTCACATGGATTTCTAATGACTAAAATATTATTTATGGGGTGTCTTGATGTAATAGCAAATGTCTAAATCATCCTCTATCTAAAATAAAAACCTAAAAACTAAAACCAAAACCTAATTCAAAATCTGCTCCTCTTCTCACATGGAGTTTTAAGCATCATCAATATAATCAGACAAACCAAGATCAGAAATTTCAAAACATGATAGATTGAGAGGAATGGTTTATGTTAGATAAAAACAACCCTACTTTTTATTTGCTGTTAGTCTAGATTCATTCCAATTAATGTGAAAAATAGGATTGCAGAGGTGTAGTTGGGTAAACCAAGGTGTAGTTGGGTAAACCAGCAGCCAGCTTCTAACAAGAAAGTGGCAAAAACTATTCAAATGAAGGGGCAGCCGACAAGCAATATTGTGGTCATTTGATGTTTCGTTGCAAATGAAGGCTCAGTCTACAAGAACTTTAAGCTTTGTCCATTCAAACACCTTTTATAGGTGAAGTCGATACTAGTATGTAAGGCCACGGAGTTTTATTTTCCACATTGGTCTCTTAACTTAAAAAGTTTGAGGTGCAACATATTGTTCATCGTAGTACCCTAAAGCATCCAAATAATTAATGATCAGCTGGTTCTTACACCTTATGCAGGATAATCCAGACCGTTTCAGAGAACTTAAAATACAATTAACTGGTTCATTGAAGAGTATGATTAATAACAACTCAAACTTCATGTCTTGAGAATAACCCATCCACAAAAACTAATAGTTGGCGCTAGAATTTTTATATGAACAACCAACTGACCCTATTACTTCTGCAAGACTACTTAACACGTCGTTCTTTCTCTCCTTGACGTAACCCAAGTGACTTTTGGGCATTAGAAATGCCTTCTGGATCTGCAAGGGAAAAAGAAAAAAGTGATTGTCGCTATTGGATGAAGAATAGAAATAACCATGAAAAAGTGCGTATCAGTTCTTAATGAAACTTAAACAATGTGGATCGTACATATTTATCACGAACGTTGTACCATGATAGAAAAATGTAGAGATACATTCAGCAAAAAAGAAGTTTACACTACATGTTTGTAACAAAAATGATGGAACAAAAATGATCATGGGTCATAATGATACCTGCAAAAACTTGAACCAGATGCCCTCTTAGTAGACCTTAAAACCTCCTTCCTTAAACTGTTGATTGTTATGGCAACGATGATCTTCGTTAATTACCATCCTAAGCAGGGAAAAATTTAGCTCTGGCAGAAGAAACAATAACTTAAGCCGGAGAGCATCAGCTTCATTCAAGTAACCTTTTCTCTTATGGTGTTCACCTGACGTTCTTTCTCATTTTTGCCGTCACCTGACGTTCTTTTCTCTTATTGTGTTCACCTGACGTTCTTTCTCATTTTATATTGGAAAGTACCATCAGTTCACCCAATTTCATTGTCTAGTAACTATCTAAGAGGTTAACGTGCACTACTAGTTAATTTAGCCACTAGCCAACACATCAGAACTATATATCGAGTGATGTTCTTTTGAAGGTAATAAAATTATTAAACATGATTTACAGCTGGGTCACATACTCATCGAACCTAGCCGTAAACTACGGTTTTGAAAATTTATCGTCAATTTTCTGGCCGTAAGGTGATTTCTTCAACCGTAAGTTCGTATACCAACATGGAAAAAGTTTACGGTCAGGTTTAAAAATGATCAATCAAACCGTAAATAGTTAGGTTGGGTTTTCCCCAATTTTACTTGGATACGGCTAGGAGTTCATCATTTTCCTAACCGTAAACACTGTATCGTCTGGGTTTGAAGAACGAAACTAGCCGTAAAGAGGCTTATAAAGCTTACAAAAATCATTCCTTTCACAACAATTTGTTTGACGTATCATATAACGATTCATTCATTTCAACTATCTCTCTAAAACCACTAATTTTCGTTGAGTGAATTTGGATTTTCCATTTTTTTTCCTTCTATGTCTTCTTCTCTCCAATTTTTCTATCAAGTGAATTTGGATTCTCCATTTCTTTCTTCCTTTTACGTCTTCTTCCCTTCGATTTTTTTTTATCACTGACTGTAAATAAAAGCACCAATCTGATCTAACACCTAAAACTAAATTAACTAACCTAACCTAATTAGATTATTAACAATAAATAATTAAGGACAATTTAGGCATTCTGAAAAATAATTGGATATGGGGTTTTTAAATTTACCCACTGGTGATCCTATTTTGTCTTATTATTGAAGCCTCTCTATTGAAATGTGACGCTCCAATAATAGGTTTCTTCTAGAAACTTGATGGATAATGTGTTTCCATACAGTAGTAAGGTAGCCAAAATGAGATTTCCGAATGGAACACTGAAACCGCATTCTAGGATTCATTATCCTCTCACTAGTAGATGGTTATAAAATTGGAAGCAGTTGTCACTTGTCAGGTTAGTTTGTAATGTCATTTTCGACAGCTTAGACCGGTTAGGTCAGTTTGTAATGTCATTTTCGACAGCTTAGACCGGTTCCTATGGGGTGGCTAACCCACCCATTTGTCATGCCAGCTGGCCTGACAAACTGGCCACGCCACTATGGGAAAAGAGTTAAGCGATCGGATCTCTACTGTTCGCTTGACTTTAAATCTCCAACGGCTCTTTCTCCATCGTTATAAAAATGTGGCATTCAAACACAAGAATTTTTAAACAAGAAATTTCTATATTTTCTAAGAAAATGGCAAAGTTTGAATCCCAACTTGACTTGGATACCCAAATTGATTTTTCGGGAGTGGTGCTTGAAGCCGTTGTTAGTAAGAGATGTGACGGTTATAAAGAATTAGGTAAAAACCAAATAAGTCTACAAGTTTTGGATATTAACCAAATCAAACCTCCAACTAAGAAAAGACAAAGAAAAGTTCTAAGGCAAGAAAAATTTGAAGGCAAAGAAGAAGATAAATAAAGGAAACTCCGTTCATGAGCGCATTGATTGGAAGTTTGGTGAAATGAAGAAGATAAACAAAAGAACATTGTCCCAAACTTTCATTTTTAAAGTCTTTATTGTAAGTTATTTCGAGTTTATATCTTATTATATCTAGATTATTGAAAGAAACACTAATGTAAATTAAACTTCAAAAATTAGATTTTCAAACTTATTTTTATTAATAATATCTTGAAAGTAAACTTTGATAATTACTTTAAATCTTGATTAAATGCATCATACAAACGTTAATCTAAATGCATAGTATTTAGGTAATACTCTCAAGATATGATAACAACTATCGTAATGTTAATCTAAATGCATCATATTTGGGCAACACCCTCAAGATATGATAACAATTATCGAATTGAAAATCTTTTCCCATTCTGTTGCGCCATTCAACCAGACACATTTTCTCCACATCAAATTCGTTTTGACTATTTACTCGGTTTCGATTGCCTTCAATAAGCGCAACAACAAACAAGATCACATCCTTGCTGATTACTCCGAAGCGATGACACAGAGAATTTGCATCTCGATTATTGAGGTTCAATGTTTCTTCTTGAAATCTCTGAAATATGTTCCGCCATACAGTAAGTTGTTGTTGTTGTGCACCATTGACCATATCTTGTGTAACAAGAACATAATTCCTGCAAATGGATTCATCTTCAGCTAAGCTAAATCCGCGACCTCGAACTGACATATTGGATTTGGGGAATGAAAGAATGAAGATTGAAGAAATGGTGTGAGTTGAAATCAAATTGGATATTGTATTTATATGATGATGAATTGCTGACCGTTGGATGAGATGCTGTGGGCGACTGTGTTTAAACCACTGGCGGTCGACTCATGACCGACCGATCTAGATTACACCGAGCGTCGAGACTCGACCGCTTGGTAGGAATTCGACCTGGCCTAGCAAAGTGGCAAATTTGCCACTTTGCCATGCCCATAGTGGGTGCAAAAGTGGAAAACTCATGGCTTTGCCATGCAGTGGAAAACTCACTGCTTCAATACGTGCGTTTCATTTTAATTAGAAGAATGGAGTATACGACCTCAATATTAATAAAGTAATAACGAATAACTAAAATCAATTCAACATTGAGATCGAATTCAAATAACTGTTAATTCAACTCATCAGACATCAAAGGGTACAATAATTTATGCAAATGAATACCCACCACCAGGGTATCCCAATACAAAGAAACGAACACTACTGGTATAAATGGAACTAGTGCCTATCCATGAGATACATAAATCAAATGAATTAAGCCTCTATTATCTTACCCTTTGGTGGTCTTGTAGCGAGGTTAACTGTTGATGATTTGGTGGTCGTTAGTACTTTCAGAATAGAGATTATAGCAAAATCCAAGAAAGGTGCATAGACACCCCCAACCTTCGATAAACCCTCCGTTCACGATCTAATCAATTCTAACAACATTACAACCTGAAAAATAACTCAAAGAAATACTGAATCAGTATATATATGTATTGCATCATTGCATCCGGATTAGAAAATCCAACAAATTTAAAGATCTGGGATAAGAAAATACATACCATGCCAGTAGCAATAGAAACACCATAAATCAAGCAATTCTTCTCAACCCATGATTTTCTTATTGACGATACCATAGACATTACTGATACAAATTGGCCATTGAAGAAGAAGGTCAACCCAGACAATGCCGACGAAGAAATGGGGTTTCTCAGATAATATCATGGACTCATGTGGTGCAGGATTATGAAGCAGTGCAGGTTCAGAGTATTTTAAATATCTCATTCCCTGCAATACACGTGAGTATCACGTGTCTAGCTTATTATCTGTTATCAACACTATAAATATTAGTGATAACTCTTAATCATCTAAAATGAAACATTTTCCTTACTTAACGAAATAATTACTTTTCATCAAGTTGATACATTGTTAGTATGGTATCATGCGGTTTGGGATAGGGTTTACATGTTCATCTTTTTTTTCAAGATCCCGATCCTTCGATTTATTTCATTTCTCTATGTAGATCGATTTTGTGTATCATCAATTGGGTTTTGAGAGGTTTTACATGATTTTGATCTTGTTTACTCTTCAAGATTTCTTTTCTTTACTGTGTTTTTCTCAGATATGTTCTAGGTTCGACCTTTCTTGATATATTCTTGCCCTTTCTTGTTTATTTTCTTCCATTTTGTATATAATTCAAGAGTTTCCTGCATATTCCTCCATGGAAAATCCTATTGCAACTTCGTTTTCTCGATTTCCATTAAATTAATTGACTAGTTTCGCCAATCTCAAACTTAAAGAGGATAATTTCATTACGTGTAAAAACATCATGAATCCAGTGATTCAAAAGTACAAACTTATGCATTTGATGGCTCTTATCTATGTCATGTTCAATACTCCACTATCAGAAATGAAGCTAATGGAATTGAAAAGCCGATGTATATTATGACTGGTTGGATGAATATTCAAAAATTATTTTGTGGATCAACTCAACTGTTTACGACTCGGTGATTGCACATATCTCCGGATCTTCAACCTCTCATCAGTTGCGGACAAGTATTGAAGATCGTTTTGCAAGAGGTCCATCAACTCATTATATTCAATTACGCAACAAAATGCTTTCATTAACTCAAGGTGATCGATCTATTCCATCTCTTATTAAATAAATTTCTCTTAGATCAACTTGATGTATCTGTTGTGGTTATATCTGACAAGGAACTAGTTGTTAATTATTACACTAAAAGCGCTTAAATCTGATTACATTCCATTTGCAACCTCAATGCGTCATAGAAATCATCTTGTTACTTGTATTGAACTGCATAACAACTTGCTAAGTGATGAGGAAATAATTGTGAGTGAAAGGATCAAATCTGCTAATATTGATTCAGATGCAAAATCATTTATGGATAATAGAGGTGGTTTTAGAGGAGGTTCTTATAATTCTTCAAGAGGTGGTTTTCATAGAGATAGAGGATATACTGGTGGTAGATATCCAAATCCTTCATTGTTCACTAGGAATCCTTCAGGTAGAGGTTATTCTACAAATGAAAGACCAATTTGTCCGATATGAATAATTCAAGGTCATACATGCAATCGATTGCAACCAAAGACTCAATCTCTCAGATCAGGGAAGATCTCTACCATCAAATATGAGTGCCATGTTAGCAACATCTGATTTGGTGATGAGGAATGGGTTGCCGATAATGGTGCTAATAATCATATTGCCTCTCCAACTACTTAGCTACAAGAAGTAACTCCATATAATAACTTTGGGTTATTCAAACTGCTAATAGTGAAGGTATGACTATTTCTTACAAGGGTAATTCTAATAGACTTGTTAATGATCATTCTTTTCTTAACAATGATGTTTTATTTGTGCCACAATCATCTCATAATCTACTTTCTATTTCACAAATTTACCTCTGACAATAACAACCCTTTAACTCTTGATTCGCATGGATTTTTTATGAATGATCTACACTCTGGGAAGATTCTTTTCAAAGGACCACATAGAAATGGTCTCTACCCAATATCATTCATCTCATGCCTTTACATCCACTACCACTGATCATGCTCTCTAGCATAGAAGATTTGGATATCCTTCATTTCATATACTTCAAAGATTGTGTAATAAATTGAAACTGTCCAGTATCTCTAATTAGCGCTTCTTTTGTAATGTGTAGATTGCAGAAACTACTTTTTTAGCTATCTTGTAATGTGACTGCTAGACCTCTAGAATTTCTACATATGGATCCGCGGGGTCCTTGTCACACTGCTTAGATGACTTTACAAAGTACTGTTGGGTTGTACCTTTAGCTACCAAGTCTGAGTTCAAACGTGCTTTTGTCACATTAATCAATGAAATTTAAAATATTTTTTCCAACTCTGTGGTTATAATTAGGACTGGTAATATTTCTGAGCCATTTTTCCCCAACAATTTTGTGCTTCCAAAGATATTGCTCATGAATTATCTTGTCCCCCACACACCTGAACAAAATGATGTAGCTTAAGTAAAACATAAACATCTTTTAGGAGTCACTAGAACACTTTTTTTTCAAGCAGGATTGCCACCTTATTTTTGGGTTGAAGCTTTACAAACAGCTAACTACCTTATCAATAGACTGCCCACTAGATCCATTTCCTTTCAATCACATTATGAACTTATTTTTCACAAGCCTCCTGATTATAATTTTTTTATAGTCTTTGGTCGTGCATGCTTTCCTTGGCTTAAGCCTTATATATCCACCAAACTAGAATCCAAAACCAAACACTGTATTTTTCTTGGTTACAGTTTGAGTCAAAAAGGTTATAGATGTTTTTATCCAATTATTGGCACAATATATATCTCCAGACATGTTTGTTTCAGTGAAGCTTCATTTCCTTACAAACTATTTTTTCCTCCACAAGTGAACATTTTGTTGTTGTTGATGCTCCATCATTACCTATCTTTCCATCTCTTGATAATCCTGTTGCATATCCTTTAATTCCTTCTTTACATCCCCTTTTAAGAATGATCATAACATAACTACTAGAAGTAAGAATGGCATTTATACTTCAAAGTCATACTTTGCTACTAAGCATCCTCTGCATGTTGCTTATTTGTCTGAGGTACCTGCTCGTATCTATGCTGCTAAGAACGAGGAGGTACGAAGATTGGATTATGTTGCTAAATTTAATGCCCTAAAGGATGCTGGTACTTAGTCTATTCTTTCGCCAGTTGCAGGGCATAATATTGTTGTCAATTGTAGCTAAACTCAAGCATATTGGTAACACAACTAACTTGCAAAAACTAATGACATTAGAGAGCAGCTGAGATCAGCAAATGGCATCACACCAACAGATTAGCAAGATTGATAGTTGGATTGCTTATTCAGCACAAAGGTACTTATTAAAGTACCAGTAATGCATTTCTACATGGATAGTTGAAAGAAATTCTTTACATGGTTATCCCTCTAGGGTTATAGATCTTGATAAGCCTGATCATGTTTGTCTTTTACACGAAGTCCTTTGTGGACTCAAGTAGGCCCCTAGAGATTGGTATGAGAAGCTCAGTGCTGCTTTACTCTCATTGTAGTTCACTAATTCAGTTGCTGATTCTTATTTATTTATTCACAAGGATGAATCACATATAATTGTTGCTATGGTATATGTGGATGATATTATGCTTACATGTTCATCTTCAGCATTTCTGCAACTTCAATTTCCCATTAAAGATTTAGGTTCATTACATTACTTCTTAGGTCTTGAGGTTCTTAGAGGTTCAGATTCATTATTATTATTTATCTCTCAGACTAAGTATGTTTTGGACTTATTATATAAATTTTATACGGAGTGAGACAAATCTTGCTCTACTCCTATTGCTGCTTCAACAAAACTCACAAAGGATGATGGTATTCTTCCTTACTGAGTGCATTACCTCACATGGAAAAGGCCTGAAATCCCTTATGCAGTGAATTTAGTGTGTCAGCATATGCAACATCCTAGAAGTACTCATATAGGTGCAGCTAAAAGGATATTGAGGTATGTCAAGGGTACTCTTGGTTTTGGTATCAATTTAACAAATGGAAGTTCATTTCTGTTGGGATTCTGAGATGCTAACTGGGATGGTTGTATAGATGATAGGAGATCTAAAGGGGGATACTATATTTATTTTGTTCCAAATATCATCTCTTGGTCTTCAAAGAAGCAAAAATCATCGGCCAGGTCTAGTACTGAAGCTGAGTATAAAACTATGACCCATAGTGCTATAGAAATTGTTTGGATTTGCTTTATTTTCAGTGATCTTCATTTCTCTCTTCCTGTTATACCTAAGATGGGTTGTGACAACATCAGTTCAATCTCACCGGCCTCTAATCATGTTTTTCTCATTCAAAGATGAAACATGTTCATATTGACAATCATTTCATTAGGGAATTGGTTCAGTCTAAATCCTTATATATCTTTTATGTGGCCACTATTGATCAAATTGCATATGAATTTACAAAGGTTCTACATGCTCCAAAATTCACCATGCTCAGATCCAAGATTCATATTTGTGCAACACCCATTCGCTTGAGGGAGGCTAGTAGGATGAACTCATGTGGTGCATGATAACATATGAATCAGTGCAGGTTAAGAGTGTTTCAAATATTTCATTCCCTCTGTAATACATGCGAGTATCACGTGTCTAGTTTATTATCTGTTACACACACATGTGGTTTGTGCATGTGTTGCTATTAGTGTTAGTTTAGTCGGTTATCAACACTATAAATATTAGTGATAACGCTTAATCATCCGAAATGAAACATTTTTCTCTTTTAATGAAATAATTACTTTACATCTAGTTGATACACTGTTAGTATCACAAACAAAATAATCATTATATTCTTGCGCGTAACTTGATTTGAATCAACAAGGAATTTAGGAAAGAATTCAGTAGATTTTTTTTTTTTGCCACCCAATGATAGAGCTACAATTGAATTGAATAGAATGTAAATGAAAAGTAATACATTGGTTAGCTTCTGCAAAAGCACCTTCTTTTATGTAAAATCAAAATCTTGTTCTAATCTCTAATCCCTGTGATTGTGAGCGATGATGGATAATCTTGGATGCTTTTGGCTAAAAATGTGTACCAGATTGTGCAGAAACACGGTGCTCTACTTAGCCGAAACTAAAATACACGGAATGCAGATAAACTATAGTATACACGAAGACAAATTTATCTTTTTTGACATGAAAAATCTACTAAGATTAAAAGTATAAAGTTAACTACATGGTGTTAATGGTTATTGGTGGAAGAAGTTTTTAACCCGTTTCAACTCAGTAACCTCAACTAGGTGTAAAGCCCGCCTTCCGTTAGATTCAAAAAAAATTGAAAATTCACAGTTACTGTGTCAACCGGAAAATATGGAATTTCCTTATTCTTAGCCTTCTCATCTACATCTGCCCTTTCCTTAGTTATACCAAGTCAAAATTTAATACCATCATTACGTATAATCAGGAAAAAGGAAACAATCTTTTGATACCAGTTGGTCAAAACCCTTGAGACTGTCTATTAATTAAGTATAAGTCTCATCTTGATAGAGGGAGTTTTGGAAAGCCTAATACAATCAGGATACTCATAATGGAGGTAAATAATTCAACACAAGTTGGTGATTTACTTAACAAGTTCAAACAATCTACACTAGATCTTGGAGACACTAATGATGTTTTCATCTTTCAGCCAGACAACACCAATAAAAAGGAAGCAGAAGAACCTAAATGGGAGGCAAGTGCTATTGGCAAGGTTATCATTGAGGGCATAATGAATTGCGATCTTGTTCCGAAATACATTCAATTCACCTGGCCTTTTATGACTGAAGAATATCTAAGAATTGTTGAAATTGATCCAAATATTTTCATATTCAAATTTAACAACTGGAGTCTGCTTAACAAAGTTATTTATGAATTTTTCTTTGGAGTATCAACAAAAAGCTTTTGGTGGTTCATGAATATATTCCAGAATTGATTTACACGGAGAAGCAATGGGGTTTTCAACAATTCTGGATCCAACTGAAATTTCTCTTACCAGAACACATGAATGTTGCAGCTTTTACAAAAATTGGAGAAATCATGGGCAAGGTAGTGGCTACTGATCCAAAAGATGCTATACCAGTTGGAAGTGTTCATGTTAAAGTATGCGTCAACATCGACCTAACTAATCCAATGAGAAGAGGTGTCAAAACCATCACTAATGTTGGTTTGTCTCGTTGGATCAAATTCTTCTATAAGCGCCAACCAAGTGGTATATGTACTGAGTGCTATATAATTAAACATTGCAAAGCTGCCTGCAATGATGCTGCCATTTTTTTTGCCAAAACTCATGAAAATCCTTATTTATTTTTTTGCTAAGGTTAGCAACTTAAGGAAAACAATTTCTTCTAACAAGTACTACTGTACCAGCTTCTAGGAAGAGCCAAAAGAATTTTACCAAAAACACCGTGTTCATTCCTCCCAAGGATGGTGTACCTATCAACATGGATTTCCTTCTCAAACATAATGATGTAAGCAATGAAGAAGACATTAGCCTAGTAAAACGTTTTAGGACTTCCAGTGATCCACTCTTAATATCCCTGAGGCTGAAAATTCTACTTCCAATGCCAACTCTAACAACAACATAGATGTACAGACAACTCAAAAGTGCACAACAAATGGGACACAAACTGATAACACGTCTTTGGAAAGTCAGGTATTTCTTACACTTTTAATTTTGTCTTGTCTTAACTACACATTTATTATTTTAAATCATTTTTTTTTTTGCAATAAGTGTTTCATTAAATTTCAGCCGGTTTTTTCATATTCAAAGCAGTTAGCTTCATTTTTTGCATGCATTAATTACTATTATAGTTTTTACGTGCATTACTATAACAAGAACCCTAAAAATACTTTTGGTCTAGTTTTCTCATATTACTTTTGCTAAGTCGTGATATTCACTTTCCTCCAATTATGAAAATTATTTCCTGGAATGTTCAGGGTCTTAAAACCTCCTCCACTATGAACCACCTTAGTGATTTGATTCGGTCTCAAAACCCAAACATTATTTGTCTTTGTGAGACCAAGATACCTCAAGACAAAAGTAAGCCTTTTTAAAGCCATCTTCATTATCCAAATCAAGTTTACATTGACCCATTAAGCATATCAGGAGGCTTATTTTTGCTTTGTAAAAATGGATAATCTTGTGACCTTCTAGATGCCAGTCATAACATGTTCAATCTAGCTGTTCAGTCTGATCCCAGCAAGCCATAATTTCTCTTTACTTGCATGTATGGTTTTACTGATTATTCTAGGAAAAATGAACAATGAGAATTCATGGAAAAAATTAGTGAGACTCTCAGAGGCCCTTGGATACTTGTAGGTGATTTAAACTTTCTTCTTATAGGAGATTATCACAGTGCCTCTTCTTCTTCAGATGGTCTCGTAAATAGTATTGTTCACACTTGTGGACTTGAGGATCTAGGTTTTATAGGGACACACTATACTTGGACTAGTAACAACCTAGGAACTGGTACTAGAAGATCAAGAATTGACATGGTACTAGGGAATAGTGAGTGGAACTATTATTTTCCTCATTCTCAGTTAAAGCATATCACTCAGGTTGGTAGTGACCACAATCCCATTATGCTTGTTTCTGACTCATCGACACCTACATGTTGGAAACCTTTCAATTTTTTTCTACCCTGGTTAGATGATGCAAGTTGTATTTCTGTGATTGAGAATGCTTGGAAGATTGATGTTGCTGGTTCACCTGGCTATCAGCTAGTAAATAGATTTAAGTCCACTAGAAGAGAGTTATCTTTATGGAATAGAACTCAATTTGGAAATGTCAATCAAAGAGTAGATCAGTTGCAAAAGGAACTTGATGTGTTACAAGATCAACCTCCTTCTGATGATAACCACAACAAGATCTTAAGTATCAACAATGATCTCTTCAAATGGCACAAAAACAAAACTGAATTCTATCAACAAAAATCCAGATATCGTTTCATCAAGGACATGGACAACAATAGTAAGTATTTTCACAACAAGACCAACAAAATAAGAACCAAAAACAATATTGATTCTTTACAGGACCACAATAATAACTGGCTACACTCAAGGGAGGAAATTTCTCAGCATCTTACTTCTCACTTTAAAAATATAATTACTTCCACTGATATCAATTTGGATGATAGTCTATTCATGCTTCTTCCTTCTATTATTTCTGAGTTAAACAATTTAATGCTTACAAGAGTTCATTCTCATCAAGAAATACATGACACTCTAAAGAGTATGGAGAATTGGGGTGCCCCAGGTCCTGAAGGTTTCCAAGCTGGTTTTTACAAGAGTCAATGGAGTATTATTGGTGAGGATGTTTGTCAGATGGTCACTAGATTCTTTGAGACAAAGCACATTCTGAAACAGATTAATAAAACATATATACATCTCTCTCATACCCAAAAAGAAGAAATCTATAAGTGCAACTGATTATAGACCTATTGGTTTATGTAATACATCTTACAAGATAATATCCAAGATTATTGTAAACAGATTGAAGCCTTTAATGGAGAAAATTATATCTTCATATCAAGCTGCATATGTTTCAGGGAGACTCATTAGTGACAATACTGTCATAGCACAAGAAATAATTCATTATATGAAGAAGA
Source organism: Papaver atlanticum (assembly GCA_023531105.1). Classification (NCBI taxonomy): domain Eukaryota; kingdom Viridiplantae; phylum Streptophyta; class Magnoliopsida; order Ranunculales; family Papaveraceae; genus Papaver; species Papaver atlanticum. The sequence goes on along the minus strand of JAJJMB010017633.1, from coordinate 1,371,365 downwards.
AAAGGGGTCAAATAGGTTGGATGGCTTTAAAACTAGACATGTCAAAAGCTTTTGACAGACTAGAATGGAAGTTCTTAATCAAAGTTCTTAGGCACTTTGGGTTTAATGAGGATTTTTGTGATCTAATACACCAATGCATAAGTACTACTTCTCTTTCTGTCATACTCAATGGCTCTCTTTGTGAAGAATTTCATCCTACAAGAGGCATAAGACAAGGTGATCCTCTATCACCTTATCTTTTTATTCTAGCCATGAAGTTTCTTTGAAGACATTTAGTTTCTGCTCAACAAGATAACACCATTAAGGGTATTAAAGTGGCTACTAATTCTCCAGCCATTAATCATTTGCTCTTGCAGATGACTGCTTGATTTTCACTCAAGCTAATCTTTCATCAGTCAACAATCTATTGGATCTTCTTCATAAGTTCAACACTCAATCTGGGCAGGTAATAAACTTTGAGAAATCTTTTGTTTATTTCAGTAAAAAAACCAATCCCGAGGTGGCTGCTAAACTTATACAGATTCTAGGTGTTAAACCTATGAACTCTAAGGAGAGATATATTGGTTCTCCTTTACTGTTAGGTCACTCTAAGCAAGAAGCTTTCAAAGCTATTGAAGAGAACTTTATGAACATATATTCCACTTGGTCCTGTACTTCCCTTACTCAAGCTGGGAGGTCAACAATGATTAAGCATGTTCTCAACTCAATACCTATTTATCAGATGGGTACTTTCAAACTTCCTAATAACATCATCAAGAAGCTCACAACTATCCAAAGGAGGTTTTTTTGGGGTCACAACACCAACAAAGGCACAAACCGTATTGCCTGGCTCAAAGTTTGTAAATTAAAAGATATGGGTGGGCTTGCTTTCAGAGATCTAGAAATGCTTAACTTAGCTCTTCTCACTAAGTTATCATGGAGATTATGCACTGAATCAGATGCACTATGGACTCAAATCATGGGTAGTAAGTACTTCAAAAATTGTGACATTATTCATCAATATATTTAAGCTGAAAATTGCTCCTACACCTGGAATGACATCACCAAAGGTCTACTGTTAGTTCAAGAGAATTACTTTATGGAGGTTAACAATGGTAGAAAAACCAAAATATGGTTGGACAGATGAATTCCTGGGTTACATTCTCCTCCTCAACCTATAAATGATCTACATAGATTCTATCAAGAAGTGGAAGAGTTAATATTACCAAACACCAACAATTGGAATGTTACTTTACTCAATCAAATCTTTGATGCTAATACTTCTCAGAGGATACAAAGTTTATTTGTTGATGTTTCTAAAGAAGATACCATGGTCTGGATGCCAGCAAAAGATGGAAAGTTTTCAGTGAAGAGTGCCTACAAGAAACTCACCATGAGTAACACAAGAGTTCTAGTTAATGGTCGAGTTGTTCAGAGTTGAGTATGGAAGTTCTTGTGGAAAAGTAAAATAACTCATTGACTTAAATTTGTTGCTTGGAAATGCTTACATGAAGCTCACTCCACAAGAATGAAGATTACTCTCCATAATGACAGTATATATACTCAGTGTGCTATATGCGGGGCTGAGGATGAGACCATCGAGCACATACTGTTCAGCTGTGCTCATGCTAGAACAATTTGAAGTTTGGTTAATGTGGATATTGATGGAGTTAATAACAGATTTCATAGTGTTTCTGAATGGGTTGAGAGTTGGTGCACTATTGGAAATAGCTCTGTTGATGAGATCGGGTTTTATACTCTAATGATTAGTGCCTGGATAATATGGAAAGACAGATGTGAAGTAGCGTTTCAGGGAGTTACACCTAACTATTTTAACTCCATGCACAAGATTAACTATTACCCGCATTCCCATTTGCCAGATTCCCATGCTCATACTCATAATATTATTAATCATAAGATATCACAATGGCAACCTCCATTGCAACATGTTCTAAAATTTAATGTGGATGCTTCTTTTGATTACAATACTAACACACTTGGTACTGGTATTGTCTTGCGTTTTCATACAGGTGCCTATGAAGGAATCAAAGGATCTTATGCAGATGGAGCACTAAATCCATAAATGGGGGAATGCATGGTTATATGTGAAGCTTTGACTTGGGCTACGGAGAAACAATTCACAAGGATTCATATAGAAGCTGATGCTAAACTCGTCATTCAATCAATCCAAGATAATGTTCTTCTCATACAATGGGAAAACATGAATTTACTTAAGGAAATAAAACATTTGAGTTTAGGTTTTGAGCAATTGTTTTTTCTCTTTCATTAGTAAAGATGATAACCAAGTAGCAGATTCAGTTAGGGAATCAACTACAGACATTTATCTTCTCAGTAACTTTCTTGAGGAATTTTGTAGTCTCCTGGCAAGAGATTGTAACTTTCTCCCAACATAATTAATAAAATTTTCTCTTTCTATCAAAAAAAATAAAAAAATACAATACTATGACACCCAGTCATTCAAATCTGAGACATGTGTCATCGAATTAATCTTGCTAAGAGTAATCAAGATAGATTGTTTAAGTTAATTTAAAAGTTAAACCTGTTTTTCATTTTCTAATTTTAAAAAATGGCGTGGTTTCTCTATGCTTATACAAGCTTTAACATGTGTAAATTGTGCATATCTTTACAAAACACTTGATATATATGTTTACAGGTATAAATTTTGGAAACAAGGACCGGAAAGTTAATTCGAGATTTCAACGAGAATCTCCCCGGGATCTTGTTGTCCCAGTGTCTCGCTGCTGGCCGAGAAGGAACGAAATCCGATATTGACTACATTGTTTGTGATGAGTTGAAAGGTTGCCTTTGCATTGGTTTTTCTTGCCAATGCCAGTAGCTGCCTGAGCCATCCTGACTTTCCAGCACATTCCAAGATAGTTATACAGACTAAAAACTTGGCCTTCGGATCCTTTGCACAAAATAGCTAGCGTACATGCAGTGTCAAAGAGGTGGGACAAAGCGGAACATAGCCGGCGCTGCCAGTGCCAACCCACAAAGTTGTATGATAATAAGTAATAACATTTCTACTCAAGGACAGACGTGTCTATAAATAATACTAAACTAATAACAGCCACCACGAGTGATGCCCTAGTTATAGCAACTTGGCACAAAGCTGTAGCTGACCAAAAATATCAGCAAGATCTTATCACTTTCTTCCTTCACGAGAACTTCATTTCATAAACCCTAGTTTCTTCTGAAAACCCTAGGTTCGTTCCATTTCTAACACGGTTGATTTTATTGGTTGATTTTTCTGTTTGATTAATCGTGATTTCGGAACAACTAACTGATTTAATAGTACTTGTGTGTTCCAATTGCAGAAGAAGAGCTCAAAATTCATCTGTTTCTTCTATAATGTCTGACGACGAAAACAAAGAGGAGAAGGAGTTGGATCTCACTTCACCTGAAGTTGTTACCAAATACAAGACCGCTGCCGAGATCGTTAACAGTAACCCCCCTCGCCCTCTATGTATTATGTATCATCTTTTGGTTAGTTTTTTGTGTGTTGATAAATTTTTATGTGTGGAAAAATTGCAGAGGCACTTCAATTGGTGCTATCAGAATGCAACCCTGGAGCGAAAATCGTAGATTTGTGCGAAAAGGGTGATTCCTATATTAGAGAGTAAGTAAAATCTTTCTATCTCTTTTCAATATACATGCAATAAGTTTTTTGAGGTTTAAGAATCTGAAAAATGGGTTTTCAATGATACAGGCAAAGTGGGAGTATGTACAAGAATGTTAAGAAGAAGATTGAGAGGGGAATTGCTTTCCCAACATGTATTTCGGTTAATAACATCGTCTGTCATTTCTCTCCACTTGCTAGTGATGAAACAGTATTGGTACAAGGCGATATGATGAAGATGTAATGCTCTTTCTTCATTTGTTTATCTGTATTGTGTTTTCTTCTCTTGGGTTTTGCTTGATAAGTTTTTTGGCTTGTTATTTGTAGTGATATGGGATGTCATATAGATGGGTTCATTGCTGTAGTAGGTCACACTCATGTCCTCCAGGACGGACCTGTGACCGGTAGGGCAGCTGATGTTATTTCAGCTGCAAATACTGCTGCTGAAGTTGCTTTAAGACTCGTCAAACCCGGAAAAAAGGTAATTTCGTTTTGGAGATGTAAATTTGGAATGATACGATTCCATTTTGTTTTCCCGAAGTTGCTTCTGTGATGATATTTTTATGCTTATTTGTGTCAGAAAGTGTTGCATAATAGATCAGTGAGTTGGCAGATTTCGTTGTTTTATGACATGGGTTCTTCAGCTGGGGACACGTGTTTCCCATTGTCTTGCATGTACTGAGCAATTAAGGGGAGCTTTTCCTCCCTTAAGTTGCGCTGGTGGGCTTGATTAGGATCTTGCGTTTTTCGGTTATTGCACTGCGAAATGGTCCTCGTTCTCTGTATTATTAGTAAGGCATTATAAGAGGTTTCTCAGACTGGAAAACTCAGCTTATTGCATTTGATGATATGTTTGGCTGAGAATCAAACTCTTTTAGAAATGCTAGACAAACATATTAGGTCAGCACTGACTGATTTTGATGGTTGGCCAAGTAACTCAACTGAATATTGGTATTTGTCCGTTGTTATTTATATTTATTATTAATATTGTCATTGTTCCTCCTGAACTTGATCCTTTCATTGTTAATTTACTGGTGGTCATAATGCCAAGCACTAACAATTTTATCAGAGTTATTTCCAAGTGAAGCTACATGTAAAGTATCATGTTTCTTTTGTTATAGTTTGGTAGTTAGAGTGAGGTATTTCCTTCTCAGAACTTCCTTTTGAGGAGACATCTTGGATAAAGAACTCAACCTTGTAATTGTCATAGCTGACGTCATACTGTTAGCATAGCTGTTCTTCTCAACTTATCCTGTTTTTTTGGATTGTGTCGCCTCCATAATGGTACTGGTGGACATAATGACGATATCTGATTAAAACTCTTGAAGTTATATTCAAGTGAAGCTATAAGTATGACTACATGTGTATGAAGCATATCTTCTTATTGTTACAGACTTCCAGGTTATAGCTCTGTTAGTATGTCAAATGAGACAAGGTTCTGTATAAGCTTTTTTGTCCCTCAAAACTCAAGAGTTTTTTGGCTTTAGGATCTATATTGTATCGTTCTGTTTTGCAATTTAGCAGGGCTATCATGTACGATTTGTTTCTTTTTTTAAAGTCGCCTCTTGAAGTGGATATGCTTCCAATATTTGAAAACTTATTCACAAAGTCTTTCTTGATGATGCAGAACAAAGATGTCACGAAAGCTATTCAGAAAGTTGCTGCTGCATATGACTGCAAGATTGTTGAAGCTGTTCTTAGTCACCAACTAAAGCAGTTTGTGATTGATGGGAACAAGGTCATACTGAGTGTATCTAATCCAGAGACCAGAGTTGACGATGCAGAGTTCGAGGAGAATGAAGTGTATGCAATTGATATAGTTGTCAGCACGGGGGAGGGCAAGGTAAGTGTAGCTGCAGTAATCACATTCATCATGCAAAAATGCGACTGTATATTGCATCCATCTTTCATTCGATTCTTAATTTAGGAATTTGATTTTGCAGCCAAAACTAGTGGATGAGAAGCAAACAACCATTTATAAGAGAGCCGTGGACAAAAGCTACAGTTTGAAGATGAAAGCATCTAGGTTTATCTTCAGTGAAATAAGCCAGAAATTTCCTATCATGCCATTTTCGGCAAGGTACCTTGGCTCCCTGCAAAATACATGCTGCTCTGTTACCTTTCAGTATAGGCTCTCGTTTGCTGTACTAACAGTGTTGGTGCTATTAGGGCTTTGGAGGAGAAGCGGGCACGACTGGGTTTGGTTGAATGTATGAACCATGAGCTTTTGCAACCATACCCTGTTCTTCATGAGAAGCCTGGTAAGCTTCAATACTATTTGAAGAGACGTATTGCAGCATCCCTGGTTGGCCCTGTATATTTTCTCAGTTATTTATATGATAGTTCAATAACTTTAGGATTGGAACCTTCCTTTCTTTCAGGTCATTCGTTCAATTGTTTCTTTAAATTTGTGTTTAGCTGATAGTATTCAAACTTCTCATACTCCATGAACTTTTCTGAGAATATTATTTGAGTGCGAATCCCTTGGGTGATATGTGCAGGTGATTTTGTCGCCCAAATCAAGTTTACAGTTCTGTTGATGCCAAATGGGTCTGACAGAATAACAAGCCATGCTCTCCAAGAGCTGCAGTCCACGAAAACGACAGACGATGATGCTGAAATCAAGGGTTGGTTAGCCCTAGGAACCAAGAAAAAGAAAGGTGGTGGAAAGAAGAAGAAAGGTGTGTGTAACTTTGGTTTCGAAAATTCATTTTTACATTTAATGCCACAAATGTCTCTTTTCTTCATTTTTTCTTGGATTGGAGATGTAATAGAACCTGTATTTGCAGCTAAGAAAGGAGGAGATAGTAAAGCTGATGAGACGGTGGAAGCTGAACCTATGGATGAGACATCAAATGCCACTACATCATAAGAAGTGCAGCAGCAATAGGGTGTTATGAATTTTTGTTAAGTTAAATAATCCTTTTGTAAGTGGGATGCTCCAGAAAGACGAGGCACCTTTGTCCCATATAGCGGTTTATGTTTGGTCCTTGGACAACGAATGATTATATTTAGCATCATCATCATCATCAACTTAACTGTGTTTAACAACATCAACCTAACTGTGTTTTGAGCTGTTCTATTTACTTCTGATGTCGTCTAATTCTGTGCAACTCACTGCTGTCAGCGAAGCTTCTTAGATCAAATATCCAGTAATTCCATTTGGAGCTTTCTATCAAAAACTATGCTTCTTTGTTTTGCCTAATGTGAGGGATTATTTGTTTCAGAAGGTTCAGGGATTCAGATCACCATTTACAACAATCATAATACATGCTCTAAAATTGGTAAATTTTCACAATTTGTTCCCAAGCTTAGGGCAGTGTTCATGGCATTTTGTTAAACGCAGAAGAAGCATATAGTCATGCTCCAATAGTGAGAACGGTTCAAAACAATTGCAACTTACTGTATTTGGGGCCTCTTGGTTTGAGCTTATTAGCTTCGCAAAACCACGATGAGGCCAGACATCTCATTCTCAAATGATTCAGCCAGCCTCAAATCGCAGCTAAAAAACACCCTTAGACTCATAACGCAAAGAGAAATAACGACTGGCCAAAGTTCTGTAAATTCAAATCCTTGTTATTGAAGAAAACCATGGGACGCCAAAAAAAAAAAAAAAAAAAAAAAGATTACAACTACAAACATCATACCGGAAAGGTAGGGAGAAGCAAACTTCAAATCACACCAAACTAACAACGGAATCATAATTTCCAGACAAATTACAAGCAAAAGATGAATATCACAAGCTCATCTAGTTATGACTCTAGGAGCGTAAAGATAGATATTCCATATCAACCTTCTTTCTCGCTCGAATTATTACACTAAAAAAAAACATGCTGAGGTAGAAATCACACAATTATATGTAAAGAATCCGGTCACTAGGCCGTCAACTTCAGGGGGTTTTGGGAGTTGAAGGAGGAGTGAATGAGGGGAACTTTGGAAGAGTAGCATTACCAGGCAGTGAAAACGACGTGCCTTTACCAGGGATAGAAGGTAATTTACCAGTAAAACTACCTTTGCCCGGGATAGAAGGTAAACTACCTTTGCCAGGGAAAGAAGGTAGTTTACCAGCGAAACTAGGCATTGGAGGAAGTGCAAATTTCGGCAGGGTCGGCATCTTGGGTAATGAAGGGATTTTTAAAGATGGAGTGGCGGCTTTCATAGGGGCAGGAGTTGGTGGAACATCAGCCAAAAGATGTCGAGAAGGTATTTTACTCTTAGTACTAGGCGATGGCGGAGTTGTAAATTTCGGCAGTGTCGGGACGGTCGGCATCTTGGGTAGTGAGGGAATTTTTCGAGATGGAACCGTAGGCATCGGTACTGAAGGAACTTTGAGAGATGGAATGGTGGGTTTTATAGAGGCGGGAGTTGCTGGAACATCAGCCAAAAGATGCCTAGAAGGGAGTTTGCTATTAGTACTAGGCAGTGGTGGAGTTGAAAATTTCGGCAGTGCCGGGACAGTCGGCATCTTGGGTAGTGAAGGAATTTTTCGAGATGGAACCGTAGGCATCTTGGGTAGTGAAGGAACTTTGAGAGATGGAATGGTGGGTTTCGCAGGGGATGGAGTTACTTGGCCATCAGCCAAAAGATGTCGAGCCGAAACCCCAACATTGACCCATGACAATGTGATGATAAGAGATAAAACCAAAAAAAGCTTAGTACAAGCCATGGATTGTGAAAGAGGCATACAACTGAGTGTTGAGGTTTTAGAATAGAATTCAAGAGAAGTGCAAGTTGTTTTGATGAAATGAAGTAGCTGCGAGTGTTTGATTTATAGGGCACAAAATTTAATCTAAACTAGTCAAAGTTCACACTTTTGTTGAGATATAACTGAAAAAACTATGTAACAAAAATAATTGTTGTTATTTCAACTTCCTTGGTTTTCTAGTTCAAAGTCTTGGCAAGATTTTCAATGGTGCAAATTTAACCAACCCACTAACGGGTACTAAGTAGATTTTTATCTACCACTGACCTTGCAGCCATGAATGTTATCACTTTGTAATTCTGGTAATACACTTTTTTTTGATTTTTATCTACCACTGACCCAAAAAATGCAGCCACGAATGTTATCACTTTGTAATTATGGTAATACTTTATTAAAATTTATAAATCGAAATTAGGTACAATATCGGTGGAAGGTAGCCTGACAATAAGCTGAGCCCCCACACCTTTTTGAATGGAAATACCTAATATATAAAAAAGAGAATTTCCTATCTTGTAATTTAGGTCATAATTTGCAATGCAATTCCTCAACCTCTTAAAAAGAACCACCATGTCTTCACCCAGCTCACTTAAGGTAGAGAAAGCAAGGACCCCGAAACCGTAGGCATGATCAGAGCACTTAACCAAATATTTGGTACGCTTGCGAGTGATGGCATTAGATATGGCAATACCCGGAACAAAGGCCCGACCACTGTTACCAGAGAAAGGTGAAACACTCGTAACATCGAAGCATACATCTTGACCATTCTCCCAATTACAGACAAGAATGTCAGCAGGCTTCAAAGCCGTATCCTTATCAGATAAAAGGCCAAGGTTAACTTATTTCCTAGCCACAACCCCAACCTTATAGCAAATATCCGCAATAACATCTCTGACAAAGTCATGCCTAAATTTGAGCCCCACCTCGCTTGCACAATGAAGTGCATGATCGCCATAATCGTCCATGTTCCTCTTACAGCATGCACAAACCTCCATATTGTTGAAAATGGGTATACCGAGTCTATAACAAACAACAACCCTGAACTGCCGAGGTCCAAGGGTTTGGTTAAGACCACATATTGGTACAACTTTGAGGTAGTCTTGCACATGGTTGATCCTGTTATATCTGCCAAAGGATAGCATCACGTTCCGACATAGGGTATTTGTTGGGAATATCTTTCTTTACAACTTCAAAATACTGTACTGCCAGTGACTTCATGGGACGAGTGGCAATAGAATTGATGTTGAAAGAGGACAACCCACAGACATGCGTGAACAAAGACAAGGCATGCAGATAGTTACGACTGGAAGCTGACTCAGGTGGGAGCTTAAGAATGGTCTCCTGCAAATTCTGCGTTTGAAAACAAGAAGTGAGATAACAAAAGTTAACCCTATCAGCCATCGTATGAACACCGAACCCACCATCCTTCAATGGCAGCGTAGCAATGCGTTGTTGAAGGGGTCCCAAACCCTGCCCCATCGCCTGTAACTATGTGTCGTAGGAACTGTAATAAAGGCTGATCATAGCAAGGAATAAACTGTTGAAGAGCCGCAGGGTTAATAGTTCTTAAATTGAAATAAAACTTCCAAACACCTGAGCAACTTCGCAACAACAACAACTCACTCTGCGGATCTTGTAATTGCTTGACAGACTCCATAAGCTGCACTGTTTTGTCGATTTTTCCCTTCACTAACTCACTACAAAATTGCATATCGAGGCTTACCGGCCCCCCCCCCCCCCCCCAACAACTTAACACCACATAAGGGACTACTAATGTTAGCAGGGAAGACACCATCCACGAGACTCCTCGAATCAATACAAGGCCAGAATAACGCAGTCTTATTAATGTTTAGATGCAACCCACGACTCTTGCCTTCAGCTTGTATTAATGAGAGATCTTTAGCTACTTCCAAGGTGTCACCGGCAATGGTGCCATCATCAAGGTACCAAGCATGGAAGTCAAGGTTGCACTAACTCGAAATCAAGTTCACAAGAGGGTGTAGAACCAGGGAGAACAATAAAGGACCCAAAGGGTCTCCTTGTTGCACACCAAGAGCAGAGGAAAGAACAAACTAATTGTAATATAGTCTCGCAGGCGTAGCATAGCAAAATTCCACCCACCTGGAAATGCTAGGGTACCGTAGTCTAACTTCATGGATCAACGTGGTACAATAAACCATATTGAAAGCATTAGAAAAGTCGATCATAAGCATAGACATCGTTTTTACTGTACCTTTGAGTTCCAAAAGTCTGTTTGCAGCATGAAGAATCCCCTTTGCCCCACATTACACCTACACCAAACCGATGGTTTCCAAGATACGTAGCCATGTCCTTGCCAACTGATTTAGCAGCCAGTTTCGAACACAATCTCCGCTATATTGTACCAACAGCAATAGGCCTCGGCCCACCACCAGGCTTAAGAAGAGGTGTTAAAGGAGCACTCGCAATGAATTCTCCCAACGCAGATGGACAACGTCCGGCTAACCATAAGTTAACAACTCCTATAATAGATGCCAGCAGATCATCGCTCACAGCTGCAGCCGAGCCACTTAATGCATCTAAGAGATGATGAGCTCTCAAACTATCCCTACCGCAAGAGGTACCTTTAGGGAAGCTCTTCAGGGAGTCGAGGACAGCCTTATAATCAACAACTAAAGCAGCATCTTGAATAGGCTTAGGAGGGATGGATGGAGGTTGTGCACTAGGGTGTTTCTGCTCGAGTTTGTGCAGAGTTTCAGCCGTGTCCGGAGCTATTCCACCGGAGGATAAAACCCTTATAGCTGCAGTCAATATTTCCATAACAATTGTAGGAGAAAACTTAGGCAATCCTAACCGTTGTAGGAGTGCATAACAATCCATGTTGTGTTCGGAGAAGCATCGACAAGATTTCCATAGCATTTAATTGGGCTATAATTATATTTATAATTTTTTCATGCTAGCGGTAGATGAAAAGCTCGAGAATTACCTATATTTTGAATAGATTTAACAACATGAAAGAGATAACCGGTGTAGTGTCTTCAAAGTCCCTCTAATTTCCTTCATGATAACTTATAGCAAATCTTCCTTGGACATCATTTTGATATAACAAGGTAAATTTGACGAGAGTTTTCATATCTTCACCTTGGATTTCCACGTTCGTGTGCTACATTTCTTTGGCCTATCCATAATCGAGTTTTTTTTTCTTTCTTTTGATGCAAAAAGAAAGATTTTATTGCTTAATGAAATTTGAGTTGCAAAATTTGCTTCCTCCAGTATTGCACAGGCAATAAAATTTGATAGAAAGTCTTGCCAAGTCTTACAAACTTTAAAGATCCTAGCATGTTTTGCTAGGGAGTCCGCTGGCTAATTACATTTTCTCCTAATGAACTTGCATTTCCATAGAGGATTATTGCGAAGCTTAGTCCTAATGTATGAAATGATAGATTGGTTCTCCCATGCTGCTTTTTCAGGATCTTGAGTATTGCCTCCACCACGACTTGCGCGTCTAGCTCAAAACTTAACATACTGTAGGTTAAATTCTACAACCTACTCCATGGCTTGCAGCGGTCCTTCGCTTTCAGCATGTGATGTAATTTAGATAGTGGTAAGAATGAGTTCGTAAGACTTGTGAAAGCAATTGAATTTAGATTTATTTAAACTAAAAGTAGAGAAAATTTTAATCCAAATTTGTTTGTTTTTTTTAGAGTGAAAATAACCAAGACACTAGATTCCACTATTACATATGAATAAATGATGATAAAAATTCCAAAACTCTAATTATTTTTAAAATTTCTTTTTCTTAATTCACAAATTATCAAGCATATTCTCAAACATTAATTATATCCCTTAAGCATAGATTATCTAATCAAAGCATAACCTATCTAATTGAATCACAACTAATTAGGAAAAATTATGCAAGCAATTAAAATTCTACAAAGTAGTGATTGAGTGAATTATAAAATATAAATTAGAGAAAAATAGAATGGTTACCAATTATTCATGCATAAATAGCTTCCTCCGTGCCTTGATTACGCGAGAATTAGCTCATCATTATCATGGAAACATGCTCAAAATTCATCTTTATTAATGCTCAAAAATGGTTCACAAATGATGAAATGGGAGAAAAATGAATAAAATCGGGTTCTGTAACACTTATATTTGTTACAAAATCAATTGTTACAGAAAACGATACAGGAATACCGTCACTGGCACTGTTGAAGAACGACGGTCTTGAAGGGTCTTATGTTCTTCGTACCTTCTTCACCAGCAGAAAACTTATTTTTCCTGTAACTTTTTTTTCTCGATTTTTTATGCTCTAAACGTCTCCCAATTCTCTCTACTCCTTTCCTCTACATCCCAGAAGCTATTTATAACCCAGAAGCTCCTCCAAATCTCGCCAATTACTCCTAACAATCTTCACAGTAAAGAAAAATTATTCTCGGGAATAATTTCTTATTTTCTTTCTCTGCGTGACATGAATTGTTCTGTTTATCTCTTTACGCTTCAAATATCCCCCAGTCAATGCAGAATAACATTCCAGGATAATATATCTTCCAATCAATGAGTGTCTTCCAAAATATTTCAAAAATATATTCCGAGAATAAAACACCCTCTGTTTGATGAGATTCTGTGATTTAATTGAAATGAATGCACTTACCACCTCTGTTGTGATCTAACAGGCTGGTACATATCCGAAACAAGATGAAAATCCGACTGAATCTTCCTCAAAATATCAAACATCAAATACGCAGGAACTGAAAATTTGAATTCAGAATTCCCGCCAAAATTTTCTTTTCAAACGATGAAGGTGAAGTGCCCTGAATCCAAAACGCGGGTGCCTTTAACAGCTCGGCTGCCTTGGGGGTGCCCTTTTCCATTTTCAGGGTGCCTTTAGTAATTTTGGTGGGTGCCTTTAACACTTTTTCTGGGGTGTTTTCAACATTTTTTCGGGGTTCCTCCGGTGTATTTCTGGGGTGCTTTCGGTGCATTTCTGGGGTGCCTTTAGTACTCTATCCTGGGGTGTAAAGCACCACTTAACGAGCCAATTTCGCCGTAAGAGCTTATTTCTCTAAAAATACCTACAAAGACATAAAATAACAAAATAAATACAAAATCGAACACTAACAATATATACAATTGAGACATATTAGACACAATAATGCGTCTATCAGCATGTTCCACACCTATATGTCAGTTTGCATAAGAATGCTTTGCCTGCTCAAATTTTCCTGCACAATTTCGAAGAATTAGTCCAATCCCCGAATGGTTTTTATCAGTTTGTTTAAAAGCTTCATCACAACATATAGAAAAATAAGGATTGTCAGGTGGTATCCAATGGTTTTGGGCTGATTTATGGCTTGTGACTATTCTGTTGAACACATGGGTGACCTTCTTTTTCTTCCAATTTCCCGTAATCATGTTTAGCTGCTGTATACTTCGTATACCTTGTACTGGGTTTGGTTTCACATTTTCAAACACATACTCACATCGTGATTTCCAAATTTCCGAAACCGTATAAGCCATTTTGACTACCCAATCATCATCCAAACCATTCATCTCATCTTTAAACCAACTAGTGATCCACCCATAAACAATATTATGAGCTCTTTGTAAACTCCTGCTAGCTCCTGGAGTAGATAAGAGAACTGCTCTTGAAAAATGACATTTCCCATAGAATATGGGATGTTGTTTTTATTCTCGAATTGCAAATCTTGCAATTTTCACCACTATACTGCATTTCTCGGGCCAATCTTTCGTTACTAGGAATAATATCAGTAATGCACTTCCAGATAAAATGATTAACTCTTGGAAGAGTATCAATCCCCCAAATTTTCTTGTATGGTTTTGCAACAGATCTCCATACCTTGATTGAAATATATCTAAAGGGAATTAAATAGGCTTTTTGTTAGAGGCAAAACAGTAGAAAAGTATTCATTTCGGTTGAAGTAACTCCTAGGCCTATAAAGGACGCCAGCTAGGGGAATCGTGTTGCGTAGGGTCTTGCGAGATCCAAGAGACATAACGGAGCACAACTGAAGCTGAATTACTCGTAGGGTCGATTCGGTCTCAACTACAGTCTATTCCGAGGCCTGATAGTAGGCTAGTGTCTGTAGCGGCTTAACATAGTGTGGTGTTCAAGGTCTGGACTAGGTCCCTAGCTTTTCCACACATTGCAGCTTTTCCTCGTTCATAAAATTCTTTTGTGTGTGCTTTTACTTTTCAACATTAAAATTTCTGTACCCTTTTAATTGTTAAAAGTACTACACATATTCCTAATCTTATCGGAAAAAAATCTGGTGGTGTACTTGGTACTCTCTCCTTTTCAATTGGTATCAGAGGAGGTTCATGTATTGCGGTCTCCCAACTGACATGACGATCCCTTGCAACGATAATAGCAATTCATGTACATAATCTGATTGTGATTTTGAAACCCTTTCAGATGACTCGTGCATAAACTGCGTAAAAATTGTTAATACTCTTTGTCATTAGAAATTACGATTCATAAGGAAAATTGACAGTCTAATTGTGGAATCTGCATCAGGGATTCCAATATCCGAGAATGATTTGAAAGAGAGACAACTCTTCAACAGGAACTAGATATTCAAATCCAATTAATCAAGGATGCTCTTGTAAAAATCCGTTTGGAAGTGAAACTCGAAGAAAAAAATAATTTGTTCATTGAAGAATTATGAACATATTTCTAGATTCTTGTCTAAAGAATTGCGGAACATCAGGTGACAAGTGAGGAATTTGATTTCTAAAGATTAATGCCAGGAGATCAGTTAATATATATAAACTATTTAGATAAAAGGTTAATATAGCCCAGAATCTTCATTAGAAGCTAAAAAGCTTTTGTGTGAAATCAAATGGTTCACAAATAATCTGACCAAACACAATACTGGCAACATTGTGCTTAGGAGCGTACCGTGCCTACCTTATCCCTTGAAAAGGAAACAGTCTAAATAAGAAATAATCTACACCACAGACTTCTTATCTCTCGAGAATAATTGAGTTCCTTCTATCTTTAAGGGTTAAGGTCCCCGATTAAATTAATCCATTCTGCTGTCATAGTCAAAATACGATTAGGTGCTAACTTAGCCGTTCGTGTTTGTCATCATGTCTATTTGCTATTTTAAAATGTCCGCTAAACAAACTATTACACACGTCTTAATGGAAAGACAATTATGCCTTGGCTGCTATAGACATTATTTATCCCTCATATGATGAAACCCATTTCAGACCACTATTATTAAGAATTTTGCGATTGAATCTCTTGAGAGAACTCCTGGCAAAATTTACTCAGTTTTGTGAACAAAATGGAGATGTCTAAAACTGAATGGGAGGAAATACTAGGAAACAATCAATGGAAAGGCTTACTCGAACCACTTGATTTAAACCTTCGGAACCTGATACTCCGGTGTGGCGATTTTTGTCAAGGAACATACGACTCATTCGACAGCGATGAACACTCTAAATACTGCGGTAGTTGCCGTTTCGGGAAAAATGGGTTCTTCAAGAAAGTTGCTAATAGATTGGCAGAAAATGATTACATCGTCGATTCGTTTCTCTATGCAACATCGAAAATCGACCTCCCGAAAGCTTTCTTATGTTTCTCGTACTCCGATGAAGCTTGGAGCACTGAATCTAACTGGATTGGTTACATTGCAGTTAGCACTGACGAAGCTAGTGAAAGATTAGGAAGAAGGGAAATATATGTAGCGTGGCGTGGAACGATAAGAACACTTGAATGGATGAATGTTCTTGAGGCTGTACAGACGTCAGTTAAGCCGTTATTGAAGCCGGAAACGCTAGCTACCACTGCCAAGGATGAGCACCATTGGTATGATTTCTTCACCTGCAAAAATAACAACGATGACGACGGAGACGACGAAGATGATGATCAACCCAAAGTTATGAAAGGTTGGCTTGCAGTTTACAACTCTAATAACCCAAATTCCCAGTTCACCAAGTTAAGTGCAAGAACCCAGTTGCTTACGAAGATACGAGCACTAGTAACCAAGTATAAAGATGAAAATGTAAGTGTAGTACTTACAGGTCATAGCCTGGGTGCAAGTTTAGCGATTTTAAGCGCGTTCGATTTGGTCGAGAACGGATTATCTAATATTCCGGTGACGGCTATCGTATTTGGTTCCCCACAGATAGGGAATGATGCGTTTAAAAAGTGTCTGGATTCGTTTTCTAACCTGCGGATCTTACATGTAAGGAATGAAATCGATCTTATAACTCACTATCCTAGTAAGTTATTGGGGTATGCTTATGCCGGAGTGGAACTTGTGATTGATACTCGCAAATCGAAAAGTTTGAAGGATTCGAAAAATCCAAGTGATTGGCATAATCTACAAGCTATTCTCCATATAGTTGCAGGTTGGAACGGTAAGGACGGAGAATTTGACTTGAAAGTGAAAAGAAGTGTTGCATTAGTTAATAAATCGTGTGATTATTTGAAGGATGAGATTTTAGTTCCAGGTTCATGGTGGGTTGAGAGGAACAAAAGAATGGTGCTTAATGAAGATGGGGAATGGATTATGGCAATTCCGGATGAAGAGGATTTACCTGTAATTGAAGAGTACTGATGTAATTTCATTTATTTTGATGTTTACTGCTGAAAGGGGTTGTGCGTCTTTGTTGAATTCTTTTGTGGAGTATAAGGCGTTCTTGTTATATGAAGTCTTTGGTGTTTTTGTTTTGTTGGTCTGTCGGCAGACGACATTGGTTCCGAATCCAGGTTGTGGGTCTTAACACCCAACGAACTCTACCACTGGCTTTTTAAAGCAAATGCTCTTATTTGAAGCTTGCAACTCCTGAATTTCCCTACTCTGTAAATTAGTGCCTTTGGGAGAAATAAAATTTATCAATTAAGCGAGTTATTAGTTAATAATTAGCTTTTGTAAGATAATTTGGAACTAGAATATTATATTATTTTAAAAAAATTATAAAATAATTGAGTATTAATTAATGGAGTTTTATTTATATTTGGGTTTCAAAATTACTTGGCAGATATGCTAGCAAAAGAGACAAGCTATATTATGAGAGGCGAGAGAGTCATCCAATACGCTAGCCACTATCTCTAAATAAATTTTGAGTTAGGTGCCCTGTTTAGCGTCTCTCTTCACCTCACGCATCACATAGCATTGGAGCGAAGTTATTAGATATTTTTTTAAAGGTTTTTATTTGTAAACCTTATGTTAGTGTTATAGTGTAAGAATTCATCTTCCAAATATTATACTCCTCACCATTTGGGATAGAATTGTTTATTTATTTATTTACTCAAAGAAAGACTTTATTGATTGGGTTAAAAGATTATAATGGATAATGTCCTCCTCTGACCATCTCTGAATATCCTGAGGGAAATTGTCAAGATACTCAGAATCTAAACTACTATCATTTCTATATTTTTTTTTGCTAGAGAAGCAGTTACCCCATTTTCAAATCTATTGAAAGACTGACAGACATAATACTCTAAAAACTTGATATCAAGAATGATTCATCCAGTGAAAATAAGAAGTTTGTTTATTTATTGACTTAGCTAGAACCTCACTATCATACTCAAAAATAACTTTAACATGACCCACACACCCTGAAGTAACCCATTCCACTGTTTCTTTCGTGACAAGGTACTCTAGCTGCTCCACTTCCTGGTCAGTAATCATTCCTTCATTGAAGTGCTTCCTTTTAATTCCATAGCAGTGCCATGCAAAATCTCTCACAATTAGTCAAATGCCTCATATTAAAGATGCTTTAACAAAAAATTCATCTAAGTTTCGTGTCTGGTGGTTCCAAGTATTGACTCTGAATCTGCAAATTAGAAATTGAGACAGAAATTGTAGGACTGGTATGCTTACATTGATTGAATATGTTACCAATAGAAAACATTATGGTAGGTTTCACATTTTTCAATATAGTTGCACATCAATATTTCCATATTGTACATATAGTAATCATGAGTAAATTTTGTTTATACTGATTATCAGTATGAGACATATTAGCCTGATTAGCACCTGTAGAAAACCAACTAGCTATCCAATTCAACAAATTACCATCATCGGACACTATATTACTAACATTTAGATTAATACCAAGCCAAAGAGACATAAAATAAGGGCACTCATGGAAAAGATGATCTGCAATTTCGAGACGAACATTACACAAACAACAATGAGTGTTAATGTCATGTTTGTATATGAAAATCTTGTCTCTTATTGGGATAATATTTTTGAGACATTTTCAAACAAAAAGTTTAATTATGTGAAGAATTTTTCACTTCCATAAAGCCTTACAAACTACATTAGGAACGCATTGACTACCTGCATTTTTAGTAGAGTTACTACTTAGTAAATTATAGGCAATCTTGACAGAAAAGTTACTTTTCCTTTCAGGAAGCCTGATAAGTGTGTCATCACCAATTATAGGAATCTGCATATATAACCAAAATCTTATTTGCAGAGTTATTAGAGAAAGTTTCTTGAATAAGCTGCACATTCCAAATTCTAGTACTTGGTAAGTATACTTCAAAAACATAAGTGAGAGAGGATATGGTACTCATACTTACAGCTGGTTTTGGTGGGTGATCAAGACAAACAAAAATTTCTCTGCTGAGAGTCTAACTTATCAACAAGAGTGTTAGGGTTATTGAAGCATCCCATCTGATAAGTAGGAAGGGTATTTAAGACAGATTTAATCATGGTGGTAATACTTGCTTAATTTGGAGACACACTTGCCCAATTTTTAGTTCCAGACTCAAAAGACTGCACTATAGGATCAAAATATTTAACCTTAAAGTGTCATAGTAATAAAAATGGCACATGGATATTTTTCAGAATCTTATTCAATAGATATATTCCGCTTCTTAGCTAAATCTTCACAAGCACCAGGACTAAGATTAAATACATAAGATTTATCAAAATTCATAATTTGCTTTTAGATATTACCAAACTTATGCAAAATGTTTATAATATTATCAATGTGATGCATGCAAGCTTTTGCCAAATAAGGATATCATCTGCAAAAAGGGTGAGTAATAGGGGGAGTTCTCCTTCCAACTTTAACACTACAATACTCTTGTTAGTCTCAGCAGTCATTAAACTTCTATAGAGAAATCACATTGCCAGAATTAGCAAATAAGGTGACAATGGATCATCTTGTCTAATACCTCTAGAAGACATATACTCTTGACAAGGTGAGCCATTAAGAAGGACACTAATGCTGGTTGTAGATATGAACTGATGAATCAAATTACAAAATTCAACATTGAGCCCAAATTGATACAATACTTTCATAAAGAAAATCCATTCAAGTCTGTCAAAAGCATTTGACAGATCAAGTTTAAGAGCCTTAGTACCTCAAAAACTTTCTTATTGTTTCATGGGAAACTATTATGTTATCATGGATAGCTCCATCTTGGACTAAAACATCTTGGTAAGAAGAGATTAGGTTCTTAAGGAAATGCTTAATTTTGTTTTCCAAAATCTAGCTAACATTACAGAGACCTATAGGTTTGAAATGAACATGCTTTTTAAGATCTTTCACTTTAGGGGTAAGATATATGTACCCTCTTATTTAAGCATTTAGGTATAAAATCAGATTTTAAAAATATGTGAACAACAACACTACATCCTTATCTATAATATCCCATTGAGATTGGTAAAAAATAGCTTGGAAACCATCAGGACCAGGTGAACTCCAAGCTGGCCCAGATTTGACAACGCTACAATTTCATCTTCAATTAGAATTCCTAACAAAGATATATTATCCAAATCATTTATAACAGTAGCAATAATACTAAAATTTTATAGAAATTGGCCAATAAGGGACGGGCCAGTCCTCTTGGCGTCCTCACAACAAATAACTAACTCTAGATGATCTCGTCTTCCCTCCCTATGCACAGACCATAAGGAGAAAATAAGTATCAATCAAATGGGGAAATGTCATTTGTGTCATCTTTATGGATATATAACAAAAAAGTTATCAAAGTTTTGACCCACAGAAATATCAAATTGGGAAACTCGGACATGAAACAAATCATTCCCGGGAGAAACACTTTACTGCCAACTCCCTATCAAAAATTTATATGGAAGAATACCTAATTCCGAATGAATATTTTAATGGAAATTGATCTAGATGCAGAGTCACATCGGTCTATTGCTTTGATCCTAACACGATATTTGTACCGATATTGATGACTCCTTAATAGAAAGGTCGAAAAAGAGCATTTCATCTTTGGATTCGAGTTCCTTGCGTAATCCTCTAATGAACCAAGTACATGCCTCACCATTCCCGCTATATACAATACCAAAATCTAGAGGGTAACTCTGATCTCTGCCGTTGGCACTGTCTTCTATCAATATAACTTAATCATGTCAGGGTCATACTATCAAGGATAATCGTGGGTTTCAATGAATCTTTGTATGCCCGAATTCATACCCCCAATGCCATGAAATAATAAAGAACATGTTGGCTATTATCGGTGTGGACAACTGCATGAGTTACGTGGTTTAACTACTCTAACATGTTTTTATAAACCAATTTGGTGTCTCGGACAAAATATTATGGCGATGAAACAAGTTTGCATAGAGAAATCGATGAACCTTATTATTTTGACGAGTGATACGAACTTGAAGAACAATGTAAGGTAATGAGTACAAATACTCGCAGACCATTTAATGTTATCCTCTACAAAACATGTTTGCGTAAAGAAGAACATGAATAAAAAGTTTCCTCCGATTGAAACCCTTTTCTGGGAAATCCCGAATAAAATGAAGAGCATAAGAATATCTAACTTCCACGTACAAACTATTATCCTAACTTCACTGAGTGACTATTCAATCATTGATAGCTTTGCTTTTGGGTATAATCTCCGAATACAGCAAAGGAAGAAATTGACATGTTCCTTACGAAGATATTACATGAATGTTTTTTCTCACTCCGCATATATAAGATGGACGGCTTGCTATAACTTAATTGGCTTATTGCATGCATACTTATTTGATAAGCATGCTACAAAGATTTTGGCTATAGATTAAGTTGCATATTTCTTATTGCTTATTAATTGAATATCCTAATGGAAATTGATTGAGATGCAGGGACAGAGTGATCTGCTGCATTGCAGCGAGGCATTTAGGGTGAGAACCTAAAGGTTTATACTTCTTAGTTTATGGTGTTCACTCTTGTGTATTGATGCCTCCTAATCTATCGCTGACAAAGAATAATTTCACTTTGGGTTTGATTTTTTTGTGTGATCCTCTGAAGAACCAAGCACATGACGCGCCACACTAAAAACTAGAGGGGTAACATGCAAAATCTTACTCCATTGACTTCCCCATACATGCATGTGACAATATGGTCTTTAACAAATTTTACATGAATTACAATGTCGTTATTTGGGTTAAAACATGCGCTTCTAAATCCTGATTTTTTTTTTGAAGATGTAGGTTGTAGCCCATAGGAAGCTACAGTTTTTTTATGAATAAATTCATAAAAGCGCTTGCAATGTTTCCGTTCCACAACTAAAAAACCAATGGATTAAGCCTTATTTGGAAACTTCTATACTCTTAGGAGCACTACTAACTGGATTATACTAATAATCTGGTAATTTAAAGGATAATATGGCTGATTTTTGAAGAATTCAATAAGCAGTTGCTACTCCAAAAATTCACCGCTTTTCATATCAAACCAATACTCGATCATACTTAAGTAGGCATCCAGCTAATCGTCTGAGTTATTACAGCACCAAATACGTTTCTGCGTTATCAATGATTTAATTTAAAGGCATGTTCTTGACATTTACATGTTTCTTTTATCGGGCATATACACATGATTTAGGACTGACATAAGTTTATATTTCTCGAATTATTTCGATATATATATTGGATCAGTACTCGAACCTACTAGTACGATAAGGATGTCGTAGATGTGTATTTCCTAAAATCTGCAATGGCTCTGTGGCGGTTGCGAATTCGACAATGGCTTAGACTCCATTAGTATACCGTCACTAGAAAATAACCATATGGACCATGCCTTTTGAGCAAAAAAAAAGAAGAAGAAAAAAGCCTACCTTAGTCTTCAAACACAACAACCATCTTCACACAAAACTCCCACTTCAGTGGAACCAAGCTCGTTGGTTCAAACATGTACTCACACCAAGTGCGCATCACCCAATCTCTTTGAAAAATAAACATTTTATACCTTGTTGATCGTAGCACATTGATTTTCCGTAATAAAACATGCATCGCTAAATATTCAGTGTCTTATCAGGAGCTAACTAGAACACCGCTACCACGGTAGGGAGGGCCGACCGAAGAAAAAAGAAAACACTGCTGCAATTGGTCTGTAAAATAAAATTTGAGCATAAAGTGAAAGCATCACTTTTCCTGAACGGAGGGAGTACTTCATTTTATTAGTTGCAACGTAAAATTAGTTGATGCATAAACCAAAATATGGCTACATAATGTGTTATGCATCCTTTATGGTGGTTTGCATAATGACTATGAAATCAATTTTTGAAAATTGTGCCTAAAATGATAAACACCTCCGAATTTTTCGTAAAAACTTTAAATTTGATGTTGTTGTTTGTACTCATTGTGTAGATCTTTTGAAAATCTTTCCAACGAGATAAAATTGTAAAATTCCAACGCACGGATTTTTAGATATGTTATATTCTAGTTTTCTTACCAATTATACCCCTGAAAAAATATGATACATAACGAATTCAGAACTAGTAGTAAAACACCAAGGTGACCAAATTTGGAGTACAAAAACTCCATTCAAATATTGGGATCCATTAAAACTCCATATTAAACAAAATTGATACAAAAACCCCAAACGAAATTGGTTTCATCAAATTCTGTGATGAAACCAAAATTGGTTTCATTAAATTCTGTGATGAAAGCTAATTTGGCTTCATCTTATTTTTGCCTATTTTTTTAAATCATGAAACCGAAGATTTTAATGATGAAACGGTAAGTTTATGATGAAATCAAATTTTGGTGGTACAATTTCTGGTTAGTGGTGGTGTTGGTTGGTGGTGGTGCTTTTTATAGTGATGGTAGTGCTAGTATTTGTTGGTGGATGTGGTGTTTGTTGCTAGTAGTGGTAGTTGATGGTGGATATGGTGGTGGTGGTTGGTGATCGTACTGCTGGTATATATTGATGGTGGATATGGTGGTGGTGGTTGGTGATGGTAGTGGTGGATATTGATACAAAAACCCTAAATATTTATATTATTTGGGGTTTTTGTGTTACTTTTGTTTAGATGGATTTTTTTGTGGATGGATAGTGACACCTTTGGGGTTATAACTCACGACCCGAATTCAGAACTATACCTATTTACCCTTATACCTATTTGCCCTTATAATACAATTTGACTCTTAAACCTATTTACCCTTCCTCTTTGGTTTATTTACGAAAATGTCTAATACCTATTTGCCTTTCCTCTTCGGTTTATTCACGAAAATGTCTAATACCTATTTGCCCTTCCTCTTCGGTTTATTTACGAAAATGTCTAAAGAAAAAAAAGAAAAATTTGATTCAGAGGAGCATTTTTGGTTTTTCGGCCCGGACCATTTGCAATCTTTTTGGGTCAATTGATCACTTACATTTTACAAAAAAGTGACTGTATAGAAGGTCCTCCCTCCCTCGCTTCGCTCGGTCGGTCGGCACAATAAGTTATCAACCGCATATAATTTGAAAAAGTAAAGGCGTTAAATCATTATAGGAACATGATAAACCAATTAACGATCAATCTTTTTAAGCAGTCTCCAAGTAAAATCTCATAAATGACTAAATCCCAAAACTATGACAAATAGTGGACGCAATATGATTGGATAAAATTAAACCAAGAAATTTAAACCTAACAAAATGCAAGGATTTTTTCTAACAGAAATCGATATGAATGCAAAAATTACATACATTTACATGAAAAGTGTTACGATGAATCCTATTACACATTATGCATCGCATATGATACTAACGAACTACATTAATTAAGTAAAATTTTATTAATCATAGCACTCAATGAAATAAAGAGGGTACCTTGCCAAAGGATAAAACTCTGGAGCATATGCTTTCCGGCTGAACTCTGGGGAAAATTTGTACCCTCGTCATTTCATAGAGCACTCAAAGGTACAAATTTCATTGTATCGATATCCAGCTGTTCAAATTAGCACATGCATACATTGTTACCAGAGCCAGACTTGAGGCAATTCAGGGTAATGCAATTTAACAAACAATTTGAAAATGAGCTATTCATATGTTAAAAACATTGATCTAGGGAAAGAAAATTACATACCATAATAATATTTGAAAATAGTTTTCACATACTTGCTTATATGCTAGGATTATTTACGAAAATAGGCCTATTTTCTTTGTGCTTTACAATTCTAGGCCATTTTTCCCCATTACAAAACTAGGTCTATTTTGACCATTTAAAAAAAAATGGTAGGCGGAATGTTAGCCCGTTTAAGTGGACTTAAATAGACCTGATAGTCCTTTGAATTGGTGATTTAAGTCTGTGTCGCTAATTTGACGCTTTATACATGGAATATGATATGCACGTCGACACTGTACACATTATCATTTTAGATACGTGGCACTTCAATGGTCCCCACCACCACTTTCATCTTATCTTCTTCTCCATAAATGATATGTTTCACCATCTAGAATCAATTTTCTATCGGATCTAAAACATGGGTGGTGGTATGAATGATTCATCAAGTTCAAGTTGTAGCAGATCTTTAATAGTGTGTTTAATGTGTGAAAAAGAAGAAGGTCATGAAATAAAGGCAAGTCCTTGGGTTTATTCAATGTGCAAACTTGTACCTTGTAATCGAGTGAGAGCTTTGTTGAGGTCTAAACAGACGTAACTAATGGAAAGTGTTTCTTAAAATACTTGAAGCCCACCTACAACTACTTTGAGTGCTTTGATCATGGTTTTCCCCATACTGTTACACCTAGTTGCTTGCTAGATTCATCCTCAATGAACCTAGTGAAAAAGCGGGGGTCAAACAACCACACCCAATTGTTGATGGTGGTTTTTAGTTCAGGGCTAAAATTGTAAAAACCTGTATTTACTGTGCCGACGTTCTGCAAAGAAGCTAAGCCATTTAAGAGTGATGAGTGCCCAGGCCTCCTTACTTACATATGTATTGAGCAATTCAATATATTTATATATATAATTTACCCAGAATGGTGCGTGTAGCAACAACACCGAATATTCTGAAAATTTTATCTCATGTCTGCATTATTCATTAATGTATGGCTTATTGAATATTTTTCTATGCTATGTTCCCCGGCTGAACCCTTAATATTGGTATGACATGACAATTAATGTTCACTCGCATCTGAGTAGCATGAATTTCCCGAAGTATCAAGATTAAGGTCTGCATGAAAATACTCAATCAGAAGACGCGCTAACTTCTCTCTGAGAATAAAAGAATTTTGTGTTAACACACATAATTTATCAAATTTGATCAATTTTGTGATAACTCACAAGACTCAAATTTCGGCCTAATTAATTTACAAATTTAAGCTTTTTGCGCCCTGTGCAATATCTCGAACCTTATTGGTCGAGACCGGACCGAGGTAAGCTAGGAAATTAATCCGCCATGGACTAATAGGAGAAAAATCCTACCAAAGGAAGAAAACAAGAAGTAAAAGAGGAGCTGCGGCAAACAGAAGCAACAACAAGGAGGCGCGGCCACGCCACTTGGCCGGCCAGTTCGCCCCAACAGGCGCCGCTCGTGGCTGGCCGGCCACGCCCCATAAAATTGCTTGCCGACCCCCTTTCCTATCGACCAATCAGATCGCTTTAAACCAGCCACACGCACTTTTAAATAAAGTTGGAAGTTGGTTGGTCGATGCGCCTAATTCCTTAAGGAATCTAATCTAGACTGCCCATGTCAGTCTCAAAAACGATCACGGCCGTACGTTTTGTACATTCGATTTATCAAGCTTAGCCGCCTCCTAACGTGGCCGTACACGCGCCACCTTGCACACCGGTGGGCACACTAATGCCTTGGCCAATTGGCATCCTTCCCACTCACGAGCAGAGCTATCAAACGCTTAGCCCGAAACAGCTGGCCGCGCGATCTACAAACCCTAATTTTATTAAGCGGCATTACATTACTGCCGCAAAACAATCCTGGCCACCCAACTTCGCTAACCGAATTGACCGGCCTGGATTTGATCTCGATCAACAGGCAAGGTCCAAATATGCTCACTAGTGACCTGGCTACAGTGCTGGCTAGTCGAACAGCTCACAGCACGCGTCCAGCACCAAAAAATGCTAGCCCAAAATAGGTTGGCCACATGGCTTTTTAAACCTAAACCTAAATCAACGACATCCATTAACTGCCGCAAAATCATCTCGGCCGCCCAACTTCGCCAGATGAATTGGACGGCCTAACTCCCATTTTAGGTATCCAACAAGATGTGGCCATGATCAATGGCTACTCCCCTTCCATAAGCTGCGATCGTCCAAGCCACGGCCTCCCCATATGGCTCCCAAACGATCGGCCAAAAAGGGCTGGTCGAGCCGATTACATGAATTTTAAGGCAGCCATTAACTGCCGCAAATCATCTCGGCCGTCCAACTTCGCCAGCCGAATTGACCGTCCTAGATTAAGTCTTAGGCGACCAATAAGATGTCACCATAGTCGCCAGCCAACACTCTCCTATAGAGACTGACCGGCCTGCATTTAGCGCGCGTGAATGGCTCCTGGCAGCTTCCTGAAAATGGCTAGTCATGCTCCTTTTAAGACATTAAGCTCCGTGACTGATTTAAGTGAGCTTTATACAACAATGCTTTACATGCATCGATCATTTTGAGCTGCTTGCTTAAAAGCGATGCTTTATATGCATCGAATACATACGATATTTTCCGAATATCGGCTTTACAAATAACTTAGTTATTTAACCTAATAGCGTCACATGCTATTCTTTACGGCAAGTCTCATGACTTGGCTCGCTGGTCTTGCACACAAGACCCACTTAGCAACCTGCTGAATATATTTCCATAAAAATACTCGAGACATCAAACATGTCACAAACTGGGGGATGTTTATCAGGGTATTGGTCTGGCAGTTTACAGCGTGCGTCGTGCAACACGCCAATTATAAGAAAGTGTCAGGAAAAGCGGACAATTAGTGGTAGCAGAGAAGTAGTGGGTGTAAACTAACTGTCTTCTCTCATAGTAAGACGTGGTTTTTAGCATTTTTACACGATCCCCACTTCTTCATCACTCAACTAATCCCATTTCCTATGAGATCAGGGTGCGTGAAACTATGACTATATAAATAGGTTTTCAACCTATTTCAACCGACAACACAGTTTTGGTTAACAACACAAGTATCCAGAAAATACCAAGGACTGATAGCTTACATTCCGCAAGCCAGTTCCATATTCTGATACAAGTCATAAAATAGCCACACCTTCAGAGTTAACCATTCGGATCTCAACACCTTCTTTGCTTCCCTCCTTAAGATCAACCCTTCTCCTTCACTTTGTGACCGAAGCAAGACTGGAACGGCCATTTCTTGGTTTATGCCAGGATTGTACAGATTGATCTCTCGAATCTAAAGTACTCCCGTGCAGTGCATTTTTTTAGGGTTTGAATTCGTTTCTCATCAACGTACCCAAATTTACCAAAATCAGAAGGATCAGTTTTTACCCCAAAACACCAATATTTCGTTCGGCAAACTGAATAGACAATCTCCAATATACTTTAAAGAGAATCAACTAGACAGTCAGACTTTATCTAGAGAAAAGTATATCAAAGAGTTTATATCTCCGTTTCACAATGTAATAAGCAAATCAAACAGATAGAAATCCGCAAGGTTGATTATTTTGTGAAACAACTTGAATGGTACCAAAGTCCAATGTTCAAGTGTCAATCAATTTATATCAACAACCAAATGTTGGATTATCTAATTGATTGATCTTAACACACAACCTGTGATATTTCTATTATATAAAAAAATATAATGCGGAAAAGAAATAACACAGAGACCAGAAATTTTGTTAACGAGGAAACCGCAAATGCAGAAAACCCCCGGGACCTAGTCCATCTTTGAACACCACACTGTATTAAGACGCTACAGACACTAGCATACTACCAATGAACTTCGGACTGGACTGTAGTTGAACCCTAATCAATCTCACACTGATTCAAGGTACAGTTGTGCTCGTTACGTCTATGATTCCAGCAGGATACTACGCACTTTATTCCCTTAGATGATCTCACCCACAACTAAGATTTGCTACGACCCAAAGTCGAAGACTTGATAAACAAATCTGTCTTACACAGAAAAGTCTATAGGAATAGATAAATCTGTCTCCCACAAAAATACCTACGAGTTTTGTTTCTTCTTTTGATAAATCAAGGTGAACAGGAACCAATTGATATACCAGACTTATATTCCCGAAGAACATCCTAGAAATATCAATCACCTCACAATAATCTTAATCGTATGGTAGAGAAACAAGATATTGTGGAATCACAAACGATGAGACGAAAATGTTTGTGACTACTTTTTATCTTGCCTATCGGAGATTAAATCTTGAGCCAATCTTAAAGAAGATAGTACTCAAACACGATTGAAACAACAAGATCAGATCACGCAACTACAGAGAAAATAGTTGGGTCTCGCTTCACAATCCCAATAAAGTCTTTAAGTCGTTCACCTACAGGGTTTCGTGAAAAACCTAAGGTTAAAGGAGAATCGACTCTAGTTTATACAACTAGTATCACACAGGAGGTGTGGGGATTAGGTTTCCCAGTTGCTAGAGTTCTCCTTTATATAGTTTTCAAATCAGGGTTTGCAATCTAAGTTACCTTGGTAACAAAGCATTCAATATTCACCGTTAGATGAAAACCTGATTAGATTTAAGCTAATATCTTTCAACCGTTAGATCGAACTTAGATTGTTATACACAAATGAAATGTACCCTCATTTAGGTTTAGTAAACGTACCTAAACGTGTACACCATGTTGGCTCAACCGTAGTTAACCGAGGTTATCTATATGAACACTCTCATATCAACCTTATTAATCTTAACCATAACTAGTTCAAATGACTCAAATGAAACTAGTTAAAGAGTTGTTCAATTGCTATATTCTCATAAAAGTATACAAGAACACAATTGAAGCAAAATCGGTTTGATTCACTCGAATTAATTCATGAACATTATAGCCACGGTTTGCAAAGAATGCATTCCTTAATGTATAAATGTATTAGTTCATGAGCCAACCGATTTTAGAACTTTAACCACTCAAGTATGCAAACGGGTACGCATACTTAAGTAGCCGGTCTGAGTATGGGTTCGCCAGTATTTAAACGGGTACGCATACTTAATACACTTCCAAATACCAGCAGAAATTCCCGGACCTATACCTTACGCAAGTATGTGTACCGGTATGTGTACTTGGTACACGAAATTTCACAACTAAAAGTACGCATACGGGTATGCATACTTTAGTTCCGGTCATGGATCACATAATGCAAGAATGCATACTATGTTTATAATCCAATGATGGTTAAGTATTCTAAACTCTTATTTCAATCATTGAAACTTTCCTAGAGGATGACAATAGCCGTTTTCACACACTATTAGCATCAAAGCAATTTTCAAGTTGTTGAAATAATCATAACGAAACATTCCAAGTCTACACCAAATGATTGTATCACACAAACCATATAAGATGTTACTCGGCGATTTTCACATGATCATCTTTTGACTTTCGTCAAGAATATAAGATGAACTTGGTTGAAGCGAAAGCTTACCAACACATATTCCAAGAAATATGTAAGCGAGTTAAACTCAGCTCGAAATCTCAAATGTGTATAATCGACAACTATATAGTAATACGACTTTTGTCTCAATATGGGAGATATAGTAGAAATAAACTTTCTAAGTGATAGATGAGTTTTAGTCTCCGCATACCTTTTGTTGATGAAGTTCTACAAGCTCTCCTTAGTAGTTCTTCGTCTTCAATTGATGAACGCTGTGAAGTCTAATGCTCAACTACACAATCTATCCTAGTCCGAGACATTACTATACGTAGACTAGAAAGAAAGAAAGACTTATAGTTTTGATCACTAACATTGACAAACAAGCTTGAGATAGCAACGCTTGTGAGTTCGACCAAGCATTGCTCTAACAATCTCCCCCTTTGTCAATTTTAGTGACCAAACTATCAATACATATGGATTACAAAATAAATAAACTTTGTAGCTTCTCATTCAAATGCTTGATCTTCTTGGTTCTTCAATATTACTCGAAATCTTCGTCACTTCCAAATACTCCAATGATTCCAAATGTGTTCAATTCCCCATCACTGTTGTTGAAGATCAGTAGCTATAACAATGAGAAAATAGTTGCTCTCAATCATTGTTATACAGTGTCATAGTATCATTATACAGTATCAAAGTCCAATCGTATCACAACTTTGACAACAATACTATGGTGATATGTATCGCTCCCCCTTAGTCAATACTTCATCTCAACATTAAAACCACTCCCCCTTACATAATGATCCATAAACCATATGTATTTGTCGTGTGAACTACACATTAATTCTCCCCATTTTTGTCAATATAAATTGGCAAAGGTATGAAAACTAGTGGGATCCTCATGAAATTTTCATAGAGATACTTCATGAACAAATGAGAACAACATACCAACTTCTTTTGATGCCATCAAATAGCTGAAACTAAATGCATTCATCAAGGAGTTTATACAGATACAAGATAACCCCTATAATATTCCACAGCAGCACTCCCCACAAAGATTTGGCAATCAAGCATAAGTTCAATTAAGAACTCTCCCCCATAAAATGTCATTCCCGAAAGAACAACAAGAGCGACCTTACTTTTACATGAAAAGAAGGATTTCTTTGGACATTAACAAATCACATAAGAATATGAATTTGTATCCAAAAATCTCAATTGAATTAACCAGAAGGAAAATGATCAATTCAATTGTTCATGCTCAACATAAGTGAACTTACGGAGCAACACAGTATCTGCACAAAGATGTGGATCAGGGAAAGACCAATACTGCGGAATAATCAAAGATTCATTCTATTTTTCATCACTATTTGCACAATGACATATAATAGACTTAATCTTTGTAAACAAAACTTCATCCTATCTTCCATCAATAATGACATAATAGGCTTAACTTTTGTAGTCAAAAGTTCATTATATTTTTTATCAATACTTTCATACCGACATATAATAGAGTTAACTTTTGAACAAATATGGGACAGTCAAGGTTCACGGACGTAAACAACATATCCCATAACAATTTGCAATATATAAAACCATAAAGATCAATACTGCAAAAATCATCTTCCAAATAAACTTTAGAATTTAAACAAATAAATCTAAAAACATTGCAAAATGAAAACGTTGGCAATAGCTATGTGTACTCACAATAATGGATATTCCAAACCCTAGTTATCCTTCTTAAAAACTCAAGAATAAATTCCCATAAGAAGTTTCCTAGACATCAAGACAAACTCGTAATGCACATATAGGATGATTTGTCCTTAGAGGGTAAAATCAATCTTTTTTCGCACGGATTTACACCAAGAATAGCTACCAAAGGCGTATAAAAAGATTTCTTAACAAAGAAGAACATACAAAGTCATTAACCATGCACCATAGTTCATAAAAGGTGATTGTGAACATTCAAGAATCCCATAGCAATGCGTACTACTGCCCATTCTTTAACTTCCTTCTTTGTGATTCACCAACAACATTCTTGTAAAAGCTACAAATGATCTTATAAGAGTGTTACTCCAAGAATCCAAGTTCCCATGTCCAAGAGAAGTGAAACAAGTGCGACGAAACAGAGCAAAACACTCAAAAACAAGAGACGGGACAAAGACCAATCTTAACTCATCCAAATTCAATAATTCTCATCTCCATTTTGAATATAATTCAAATAGGAAGAGAATTCAAAAAGAATGAGGTCATTCCGAGTTCGTACGAAGAAGATACGGCCAAAACAGGTTTACCAAATATCGACGTCTACAGGCAAGTTTGCATACGGGTATGCAAACGGATTTTGAGTATGCAAACTGGTATGCAAACGAATTTCTATGGATTTTATTACAAAAACTTATTTTTAAATTGGTATGCAAACTGGTATGCATACCTGAAGTGGACCATGAAGGCCAAAACATCCCAAACAACTATTTTTAAACCAGAACATTTAAGAACCTTAAACACAAATCAAGTTAGGTAGACATGAACGATACACATGGTACATAGATAATCATAAAACTTTCTCAAGTTTAGAGACATACCTTTTTAGAAGAATCTGATCAAATTCTACAACGTTATCATACCTAACATAATATGTGTGCCCCAGTTCTTGTGCTTCCCTCACCGTATACATAACATGGCATTTATTGGTGAGGATGCACTTTCAACACAATCAAGTTGTGTTGAGGTGAACAATTTATTTCTCACCATGGAACCAAGAAAGAGTTTCTTTCCAACTACTTTTGCATTCAACAAAGTTGAGAAACATCCAAGAATCTGTTTTTACAAGTTTTACAAAAGACTTTAGATAGATACCCAAGAATTTGAGTGCATGATGTCTCATTTTAAAACTTAATTAAAACAGTGTCTGCATATAATGTTTAGTACTGCGTAGGGAAACTATTTTGATAAAAAGAGACGTCCTAACTTTTTTATAAAAGAAAACAATACTATTATCTTGACTGGGTGTATCAGGAATTGACCAAAGAGATGAATCATTCTTTGAGATGATGCAGTCTAAAGACTGAGACCTAAACTCCTCTTGTAATTCGTTTAGTTTGTCACAACCAAAAGGATTAACCAGAGGAGGAGCATTTCTCTTACTTATTAGTAAATCAAGATCAACCTCAACATGAATATCTATCATAACTTGGTTTAGCTTATCAAGAGATTCTTGCTCTTTATGGAGGTATAACTCAACATCAAGAGATAAGCTCTCAAGCTTATTTTCAAGCCCTGAAAACACTTCAAGGGAAGGTTTAGATAGAATTTCTTCTACAGATTTTATTAAATCAGTCATGGAAGAGAATTCTGAAATCCCTAGATCTGGTGGTGCATTTATTGAGATAGCACCACTGTCCATAGAGTCAGATCGCTATAAACACATACTTGTAAGGTCTTAAACGTGTTTGCCTGCTCTGATACCAACTTGTTTTGGGGTAAAAACTGATTCCGTTGATTTTGGTAAATTTGGGTGTGTTGATGAGAAACGAATTCAAACCCTAAACAAATGCACTGCACGGGAGTACTTTTAGATTCGAGAGATCAATCTGTAAGACTCTGGCCTAAACAAAGAAATGGCAGTTCCAGATTCAATTCGGTCACAAAGTGAAGGAGAAGGGTTGATCTTAGGAAGGTAAGCGAAGAAGGTGTTTGAGATAAGAATGTTGAATTATGAAGGTGTGGATGTTTTATGACTTGTATCAGAATGTGTAACTGGCTTGCAGAATGTAAGCTATCAGTTCTCGGTGTCTACTGGATACTTGTGTGATAACACTTGTTTTCTTGTGTTGAAATAGGTTGATATCCTATTTATACAAGTCATTGAGCGCACCCCTGATCTCGTAGGAAGTGGAGGCAGTTAAGTAGTGGAGAAGTGGGGTTGTGTAAAAAGTGGTGATCACCACGTTTCCATTACGAGGGAAAACTGGTCACACTTTCACCCACTACTCCCATTGCTGTTAACCGTCCGTCCTTTCCTAACACTTTCTCGTAACGGGCGTGTTGCACGTCGCACGCTGTAAACCAACAGACCAATACCCTAGTGAGCATCCCCCAGTTTGTGACATGTTTGATGTCTCGAGTTAATGGGTCAAGTCGCGAGACTCGTCGCTAAAAGCAGCACGTAGTGCTTTTAGGTCAAATAAAATTATTTGTGAAATCAATATTTATAGAACATCGCTAATGATCGATGTATATAAAGCATCGCTTTTAAACAAGCAGCTGAAAATAATCGATGTGCAGGAAACATCGTTGTTTTAGTGTTCATTCAAATTGGTCGCGAATTGAACGTCTTAAAAAGGGTAGCGTGACCGGCCACCTTTGGGTGATCGTTTGAGAAACCTATGGGTGAGCTACCACTCGGTCGATCGCTCCCTATGGAGGAGGGGTGGACGATGATCACAGCGTTACCCTGTTGGCCTCCTGAAAATAAATCTAAACCATCCGACTAGGCTAGCGAAGTTGGATGGACGAGATGATTTGCGGCAGTTGTTCATTGTCGCTGATTGATTTCTAGGGTTTAGAGCCATGCGGCCAACCTACCTTTTGCCAAACGATTTGGGGTGTCTGTCACTGGTTTGGACAAGTTGATTGAGTATACATAAAGACGGGTTGCCGGCGAGCTTGCTAGCGTTTCATTGGGTGCCTGAAATTGGATCTAGGTCATCCGACTAGGCTGGCGAAGATGGGCGGTCACGATCTATTTGCGGCAGTTGTGTAATGCCGCTGACCCAATTTATGGTTAAAGAGCGCGCGATTGCGCTACTTTGGGAAAACGGTTTGACGCGCTCTTGGATTGCTATGTGTAGTTCGATCAACAAGGCATGGAGTTGGGTCGCCGGTGAACGCGTCAACACCTCTTTGATTACTCGGAGGAAGATCTAGACCATCCAACTAGGCTAGCTAAGTTGGGTGGACGTGATGAACTTGAGACCGTTATGGTCGGTCTTAGCTCGTTTGAGCTTTCTTTCAACAGCGCGATCACCCATGTTTGGTTAATCGTTTTGTGGCGTTGCGGGTGAGCTAAAAGGAATCCGATCAGCTGGGATACTAGTGGGCCCGCCGGAGGTCATCATGATGATCGCCTAGTTCCGCTAGGAGTATGCTAGGCTTGTTGAATTGCCTGGCCAAATCATGTGGTCGTGATCATTTTTTAAAGACTAACATGGACAGTATAGATTTTCCTTAAGGAATTAAACGTGTTCTATCGCGCTAACATTTAATTAAAAAGTATGTAAACACACTGATCTCTTTGTCAGAGGGTGGTGTAGCCTATGTGAGTGTTTTCATGCAGGTCTCAGTACTGACACTTCAGGAGATTCATGCTACTCCGCTGCGAGTGAACATTAATCATCATGTCATGCCAATATTGAGAGTTCGGCTGGGAACATTGCATAGGAAAATACTAGGCAGGTCAATGCATTGGTGAATAATGCAGTAGGTTAAAATTTACATAATATCTGGGATTGTTGCTTCATGCACCATTCTGGATAAATTTCATAAATATGTTGAATTGCTCAATACATATGTAAGTAAAGAGGTCTCGACACTAATTACTTTTTAAATGGCTCCGTTCCTTTTCAGGATGACAGCGCATTAAAAATAGTGTTTCATAATTTTAGCCCTGAATCGAAAACCACCATCAACATTAAGTCCCATTCTTTGCACGTAATAGTGACGCTATTGCGGGGTAAGCACTAGATGGTGACAGACGAATAAATTCACAAGAGAAGTTCGGCGTACATTACCAGGATAGAGGTTGGCTTGGTTCTTGAGCAAGATACGTTTCTTTTCAGCATACATCAGTTATCTTCAGGTAGATAAGTATCTATTTGACTGTTATCCCGCGTCTGAAGCCTTTATTCATGGCAGGTAGAGACTCTTTTTCTTCCCGGGATCCTGCTAGTTTGTGGAATATAAAGAGAAGCGTTTGAGCCTTTCTCCCCACACCGATCATTACAGAATTGCATTCTTCTTCATTCCAGGTATTGCTCCATATGTCTCATGTAATTTGATTTTTGATTTTGTTTTTTTATCGATTGTTGATATAATCATGATGCCTCTTTGCAGCATATGATGGGAACTGCCGGTGATGATTATTCTTCAACTTCTCCAGAGAAGAGTTTTGAAGTTGACAAACCCAGGGCTAACGCATTTGAGGAGGTGATGGAAAAAATAGATTCTCCATTTCGCAAAATGGTCGTGCTATACAGGGTATGTCTCTTGTGCACCTATGTGTCTTTCGAGAGCGTGTTCAAGCTTTTCTGGCTTCAGTTAGTATGGAGGAGAAGTGGAGACGTGATGAAGCGTCTCAGCGTGATGAAGCGCCTCATCCCCCGAGTGCCAGGGCTGAAATATTCGCGGCTTGATTTAAGCGGCGGAGGGTTGAGCATAAGCAATCTCCAGGTGGGAATAAGTATGATTACCCTATTCATAATGGGATCATAATTCTCGACTCTGATGTGGATGAACCGGAGCATCCTCAAAAGACTGTTGGGGTAGATGTCAGTGCAGCTTCCTAGGAAGAGGTCGAAGTAGCTTCTGTAGAGGATATCGAAGCGACTGCTGGAGGGAAATCTGAAGTGGCTGCTGGGGAGAACATGGGAGCGGCATCTGGAGAAGATGTTGAAGCGTCTCTTGGAAGGAACGTTGAAGCAGCTGCTAAGAGAGGTGTTGAAACGACGTCCGAAGGGGAAGTCGGGGCGGCTTCTGGAGAGGATGTGGGGGCGCCTTATGAAAAAGATGTTGAAGCAGCCTCCAACAACGGCTCTGGTGAAGGCGTTGTTGATCCCGCTGATAATTAGATTTCCCACTTGTTACTTTCTTTCGTAGAAGAATATCTTTTCGTAGCTTAGCTTGCAGATGTTTTCGATATTTCAGTGGTTTTTTGTTTATGTGACTGGACCCAGGGCTTCATCGGATAATAATATTTCATTCATGTTGCTTTAACAACCTTATGTTTCCAATTGGGTGAATGAATGAAATCTCTTGACTGAAAATTCCAAATCTTCGGAAAATTCTCATAACATCTTGGAATTTTAGTCGCCACATCCTTCGATAGAGTTACAGTAGAGCCTCGTACTCGTTCCTCGAATGCCACGACTAGTGCCTTGATTACGTAAATGAGTTCTTCCCATTGATGGGGCCGATGGGGAGGCGACACACATAAGTGATGATGTATTTTCCTTTCATGTGACAGGATACCGCTTCCATGATGATATTTATTATGTGTAACCCTAATAACAATAGCTTGAAGTAGGGGATGTAATGGTGAAAGAGGATTCGGCCACGAACCTGTAACTCCCATTTGGTATTACCCTTGTATATCACATTTGCTGTGCTTCTGTGAACAAGAAATCCAAGAGTCCTATTTGTTAGGTGTGGAGGATCTTCCTCTAATTAATAGCTCGTGTGACGTGATTGAACGCGTCTGAAGAAGTGGTTGCAATCCAGGAGTACCACGCGCTAGCTTGCTGCTTCCTGGTTCCGTGAAGGGATTTTTAAAAATCCGAAGAATTACTAGTGGAGAAACTTCTTTCCTGGATCTAAGCACACGATGATTGAGAGGCCGTTTCTTTGTTGAAGCAGGCTGCACTTCAGGATGCTTTCCCAAAACCGTGTACTGGCTGCTTGACGATTTCCTTTGGTCGCCTTACCCTTCTTTTTCTTAATGTATTCCCTTCTTTGGTATTTTTGAAAGATACGAGGTGCCTCTTTCGCGTTTTTTTTTTTTTTTTTTTTTTTTTGGGTTTTG